>APFE030410376.1:2759-21895 GCA_000404065.3 Pinus taeda | reverse complement strand
TAAAGGAGAATGACGGTAAGATTATTATTGTTGTTTTATATGTAGATGATCTGATTTTTACTAGCAATGATGCTTCTCTCATTGCTGATTTTAAAGTAGTCATGAAAAGTGAATTTGAAATGACTGACTTGGGCTTCTTAAGATATTTTCTTGGAATTGAAGTAGATCAAAGTGAAAATGGCGTTTTCATTTCTCAAGATAAATATGTAGAAGTTGTGTTGAAGAGATTTAACATGCAGAACAGCAAGGCAGCTGTGACTCCAACTGTAATGGGGATGAAATTGACCAAAGAAGACAACAACAAGGATTTTGATCCAAAATTGTACAAGAGCATAGTTGGTAGCCTTATGTACTTGACTGCAACTAGGCCAGACATTATGCATGCTGTGAGTTTAATCTCTAGATTTATGGAAAGACTGAAAGAAACTCATTGGCAGGTAGCCAAGAGGATTCTAAGGTATGTGAATGGAATGAAGGGGTTTGGTATTTTATACTCCTCTTCTGAAAGTTTTAGGTTGACAGGTTACACGGACAGTGATTGGGCTGGAAGTGTTGATGATAGGAAAAGGACATCGGGATATGTGTTTCATATGGGATCGGGAGCTATCTCATGGGCTTCCAAGAAGCAACCAGTTGTTGCTTTATCAACAGCAGAGGCAGAGTACGTGGCAGCAACAGCAGCAGCATGCCAAGCAGTATGGCTGAGAAGAGTTCTCAAAGATTTGTGTCATGAACAGGAAAATGGCACAACCATTTACTGTGACAATAGCTCAGCAATAGCATTGTCTAAAACTCAGTTTTTAATAAAAGAACAAAGCACATAGATACCAAATTTCACTTCATACGTGAATCGGTTAACAATGGTGAAGTTGTTTTGCAGCACTGCAGAACAGAGGATCAGCTAGCTGATATCTTGACAAAACCATTTCCAAAGAAAGGTTTTGATCATTTCAGGAAATGCGTGGGTATGCAGCAGTTGAAATTAAGGGGGAGTGTTGGAAATTAATTCCAACTGCAGATCTGATCTTCAACAATTAATTTCAGATTATCCAGAAGCCGCAAAAGTCCACTGATATTTTGAGCATTAAATTCAGAATTAAATCCGCTGAAGACAACCGACTTGTTTTTGCTGAAAAGGCATCACCGCCTTCTGCAATAAATACAGAGATAAAGATCAGCAGATATTTTTGCTTAGTTTATAGTTTAATTCAGATATTTACTTTCCTATAAATGTAAACGAACAACAGTTCTGTTTTCAAGCAAGGAAGTGCATGAGTGTAAGCAGAAAAGAACAACAGTTCTGTTTTCTGTGATTTAGAATAGCAGTTCTGTTTTTGTTTTTTGACCGAAGGTTAGAAGAACAAGTTTTTGTCTCTTCTGTAATTGCACAGCAGTGTTGAACCTGCGATTTTCTGAGATAGAAAATCGATTTGTGGAACTGAAGCGTTCCTCTCTTGTAACAGCTAAGTTTTTGTATCAGCTTGCTTATTGTTCATAAATACAAGTTTACAGTTTATCAGTTTATTGTTTTGCTGATTTTAAGTTGCTGTTACACCAAGTGTCAAAAACACTTTGATTTCACTCTGTAAGTTTATTAGTGGTTTGACGCCCTTGTTTTAGTTGCTGTTACACCAAGCGTCAATTATCTCACTGTAAATTTATAAGTAATTTTGACGCCCATAAAGTGACTTAGCGTCAAAATCGTGTTGTCGTTACACCGAGTGGCTTGACGCCAAAACTCGCGTTGCTGCAACACCATGATCAGCGTTGCTGCAACACCAAACTGTGTTGCTGCAACACCGTTTCCAGCAAGCAGTTTTCTGTTTTTTTTCTGTGTTAACAGAAACAGAGTGTTATTTCCTGTTGCTGCAACACCAGAATCCTGTTGCTGCAACACCAAGTCCAGAAAACAAAATTATCAGTTTTTTGTGCTGAAACAGAGCAGTTTTGTGTTGTCTGTTTGTTAAGGAATTTAGCAGAAAATTCCATCATATCAGAGAGTTGTTCTCTGATGTTTTGTGTTATGGAATTCACCTCAAAATTCCAACAGAAGAAACCACTGAAAACAACGAAGATCCAGACAAACAATTTCAAATTTTCCTTTCACAGCATCGACTGTGGTAGTTTATACCTCTTTCACATATTATGACTCCCACGAAAATTCGGAAAGCTTTATATATATATATATATATATATAAGTCTCAGAAAGTAAAGAACGTTTAGTTCAGAGTTATGTGCGTGGCATTAGGAGGATGCTTTTCAACTCGATTTTTATCTCTTCCCTCGACAGAACAAGAGCAATATTCATGTCTCTGCTAATAAACTTTAACCACTCTAGCTCGCCTAATATTTCAATATAAAAAAAAATTAAGACATGGCATTGGAGGAAGTGGTTTGAAAAATCTAATGTGGCGGTCACCACTCGAGCATGATTAGATTTAAAAGGAGTTATTCTTTACTGTTCTGAATCTTACTATGTTAAATTAACTGAACCGCTTTTCAACTTCAGAGATGAATTTAGGGTAAAAGAGGTGTGAAATTTTAAAACAAGTTAAGAATGAAAAACCAAAAATTATAGAGTTTCTATGTCTTGTTATTTGAATTTATATTTAAATGAATTTTTCTATGATCAGTCCATCAAAGTTCAAATCATTATTTGATGTTATATTTTAATTTAAGGAATTTAGAATCCTAATTTTATTGCATATTTAAACTATTGTTTAAATTAAGTTTAAATTAAAAATTTACAAAATATTATTAAAAAAAATTATTTGTGTTATTTATCATAAAATATTTATAAAAATTTAATTAATAAAAATTAAATTTACTTAGAAAAGGATTAATTAATGAAAATTAGATTTACTCGTCAATTATGATAA
Organism: Pinus taeda; assembly: GCA_000404065.3. Lineage (NCBI taxonomy): Eukaryota > Viridiplantae > Streptophyta > Pinopsida > Pinales > Pinaceae > Pinus > Pinus taeda. The sequence goes on along the minus strand of APFE030410376.1, from coordinate 19,016 downwards.
ACCATGATCAAGCACAATGGTCAACCAAGACCACTATGGTTATAATGGCTACACATAGTCAACCATGGTAAGCCATGATCAACCATGGTTAGATATAATCAACCATGATCAATGCTAATGGTCAATCAAAATCTCTAGGGTTAGAATCATCTAACTTGGTTAACCATGATCAACCACCCTAAACGAACTTCAAGCATGGTCAACCATGGTCAATTAACCTTAATGGTCAATGTACATCAACTTGGTCACCCATGATGAACCATGCTAGCATATTGCCGTCAACCAAGACTTGTATGGTTGAATATGGTATGGGATAGTGGTAAATCAACATATATATCGTCAGCCACAATGATCATTCAACATATCTATGGTTAGCATGGTGCAAAATGGTTAATCAACATCTCTATGGTTGAAGATGGTAAATCAAGATCTTTATGGTCAACCATGATTAACCATGGCTTATTGTGATTAACCTTGACGAACAATAATGGTCAGTCAATATATCTATTCTTAGGCTAGTTTAGGATGGTCAACGGAAATCTATAAAGTTGAACAATGTCAACCATAATGATAAGCAAATGTCCCTTTGGTCAGTCATGATCAACCATGGTCATCCATGATCAACCATGGTCAACCACAATCAAGCCATGGTTAGTGCTCAACCAGAATCAACCCATGGTTGGATATCATCAAATGATCTTTAAGCAAATGAGTGTTTTTTTTTCTTAAATCCAAATTTAACCCAATATGGCTTCCATTTAACATAAGGATGTCTCAAAGAAGTTTTTATTGGTTTTTTTTCCAAACTTGTGTGTCATATTCTATTTTAAAAAATTTACTAATTAGCAACGTAAATAGGTTAAAATGTAATTACTCAATAAGATGAAAAATAAACTATATATATATATATATATATATATATATATTTATATATATATATTATATATATATATATATAATTATATATATATTTAATATATTAGATATATATATATAGATATATAATATATATATAATATATCTTTTATTGCTTATTTTTAAATAGTTTGAAAACTTTTAAAGTATTTTGTGATTATCTCGAAACTAAATTTGTGCATAATTTAGTAATTTACTTAAGTTACTTTAATTTTAACACTTTTTTTCTAATTTAAAATAAATATTTATTATAATATTTTTATTACTAGTTGGTATAATATTTTAAGTTGCTTTTGGGCCTGGAGTTATTTTGGGGCTCGTCTTCCTTAGAAGTAAGGGAAGGATTTAACATCACAAGGCCCAGAGGCATCTCCCAGGAGTGAAAGCCTACCCCCTTAGGAACCACCAACTCGTTATTCCACATGAGGTTGTTTTCCTTGAATGGTTGTGATGAGTCAGTTATTCCACATGGCCTGATTTTTTCCCTTGAATATCGATGATGAGTAAGGTTATTCTAGGTGCCCTGGTTTTCCTTAAAAAATGGTGATGAGTGAGGGCGCCTTGGTTTTCCTTAAATATGGAGATGAGTCAAGCTGCAACTAGAGATGGTTATCCTCACTACTAGTTTGACAACTAGGTTATGATAGGTTTTCCCACCGTGTGAAAAAAATATATCTTAAGTTGTTTAATTCAATTTTATTTCTAAATTCAAGTGGTAATTTTTTACTTTTCTCTATAAATTAGAATGTAGTAAATTTTTATCCTTTTTATTATAAAAAAGCCTACCCAGTAATTATTTTGAACTTTTAAAACTAATTTATAATCTATTTTGATCATATATTTATCCATGATTTCAAAGGATTCAATATACTCCACTTCCTTTAAACTTTACTTATTATAATTCAAAATCGATATCAATGTATACCTTTTAAATACCTTGACTTTATTGAGAGTGAAATGGTACAATAATGGAGATCCTATTAACTCTTATTGTTTCTAGAGTGAGTAATAGTTGTTAAGGAATAAGGTTACACTTTCCTTAGCTAGTCTATGTGAGTTACTAAATCCACAACATATCGTCGCATAGTAAAAATGTCTTAATCTTTTTAAATTTGTGGCATAGTAAAAATATATTACTCTTTCTTTGTTTTATTTTTCTATGTTAATGAACAATCCCATTAAGAGTAACCCAACATGGCCATGTGTCCTAAATAAAGTGCCAATAGACATTCCTAAGTTTGATACTAATCCCGAAGAAGATCATGAAACCCATATACCAGTTATAACTTATGGTGCTCATCCAACTCATTCATGTATGGTAGCATAAGGTTTCTCTTATTCTCGTGGACTCTTACCAAAGGTGCTTCCAAATGGTACATTGAATCTAAGTTCAACACTTATGATAATTTCACATCTTTAGCATAGGATTTTGTCAATCACTTTCAATTACATGTTAGGTAAGCGATTAGAGGAAGGATTCTCACCAATTTCTATCAAGATAACTCCACTCACACTTATTATAATATTCATGATCATAGAACAAGATGAAGTCTCTTTGGAACCAAGTTCCTTAATGAGTTCTTGCGTGAGTGGTTCATATAGTCCTTCATGCCTAGGATTATTAAAGATGTAGCCATGGTAGGAGCCCAAATTGAGGAGTAATGCATCATACCATGCCCATAAGCTTGACTTGTTATATTCTCAGGTAGGTACCTTATATGAGATCATTCCTAATTCTCCTCATCATCGACTGATCCTGTGAATGAAAAACCAAGAACCCATGCCTATCATGTAGTGGGGAACATCTCTTCTCAAAGCATTGGTGAGCTAGCCTTTCAAATGGTTCAAATGAGTATATAGTCTAGTACCCTAGCTAGAAAGCCTCATACTCAGACTCCTAATTCTCTTGTACCCACCTTTGTGGTCAAGTCAATTGAGTCCACATCAACAACAAACCTTTACAAATTAGGAGGTAAAAGGAAAGAGAATAAATCTAAACCTTTGAATGAGGAAAAAGGAGCATCACAAACCCAAGATAATGTTGTGGGTGTCTCAAAAGAGAATGAGAGGAAAAATGATTTTCCTTGTAAGTTTTTGGGAAAGACCATGTCACACATTAGTGCCTATCTATAGATGGGATTCATCGACATTTCTTCCATCAATGTGTTTCTCGTCAATGTGTTAATATGACAAGTCATTTTGAAGCCTAGTATCAACACATGGTTATTAACCCTCCACAATTTCACCAAGTGCGAAGTGGGGAAGACACTTCCAATAATTCTCATATGACTTTGATAGATCCACTAATCCGTGAATCAATCCTTCTCTTCAGGAAATTAGAATTTTTTGAGAAATGTCAGATGTTGATCACGTGTTGAGTGCTTCTCATGGCATTAAACTTAATTCTCACTCCCTTTATATGATTCAAATGGGCCCATATATCCCTAGATAATTCCTTTCTTGAGGATATAAGCATGTTTGGTGAAATGGTTCTTGTTGAACTTAAGTTGAGTTCTTACCATTATGTCTAACTTGATCCTTATTCCAATGCATGTGATTCTAACAAGTCCACTAATCCTTGGATACTTTCCTCGTATGTTTGGTAAAATGGGCCCTACCGAACTTGAATTGATATATTCCCATGATGTTGAAATTGACCTTTACTCTTCACCCTACTAGGATGTTAATCATTCTTGTTCATGTGACTTCATTGATACTTTGATGCAGTTTCATGAAACCATCATGGAAGATATGATGATATCTAATCAACCTATGGAAGAATCACCTCATCCTTTGTCCTTTCTCCATTGTTTTACGCACTTGAATGATGACTTGCACTTCCTCGTTTCTTCATGAAATTTCTATTGGATGAAATATCCCAACAAAACCCATGACGCACCTTTTGAAGGAAATCTTGAAAATGCTTCTCTTGATATTCCCATCAATGCTTCTAAGAAACTTTTGACTGTGAATAACTTTATGATTCTAGCAAATTTTCCTCCTCATCAGCTCAGTACTTACGTTACTCTTTTCCCCATCATTTATTCAATTCTTCCTTCTTCTAATGAAATGATTATTGGTATTATCCCCATATTGTAGAAAACTTCCCCCACGCTCAGTGCATTTATCTAGTTTATTTGATGGAATGGATTTATAGAATCATTCCAGTGATGAAAATCAAGGGTTTTTCATGTCTATGTTGATTATAGGGATCTGTGTAAGAATAAGAAAGGTAATATATATATTTTCCTCTACCATATGAATTTTACCTCATGTATCTCTCACATGGGTAGCCAAAATTGTTCTTGTGATAAATAAACACAATAGTTGTCACATTTGTGTAGAATTTAGACCATCTACTTGTACAAAGTTCAATGATCCTGGCGGGGAAATTGTTGCAAAGCCCCTCGATATGTTATCTCCTTAGAAACACTATGTCTAATCCTCCTGACATGGTTCGGTATATATGTATTTAGTATAGCTTTTAGTTCTGCACAAGATGTATATTTTTTACCTTTAGGAATTTATCAATATTATTTATTTTCAAACAATGTTTGAACTAATAAGATATCCTATACTAACATTCACTACTCTCTCTATTTTCTCTATGCGTATGCATGCCCCTTGTCCTTCAAGGGTGATTAAATTCCTATTGAATGTGAACTCCCATGTATGCTTGTGTTCTACTTGACGACATCAAACATTAACTATGATAAGTCATACCCTACCAAACATACGTGGGATTCAACATTTAACTTTTTGTATGGGTCCATATTAATGGTCAATTATTTCAAATTTTTCCTTTCTTATCCTTTTCCTTGTAATGACCAAATATTTTACGTAAATAAATTACTTATTTACCCTGTGGTTAAAGATAAAACAGAAATTACCATTTTCTTGAATTGATGGAAATATTATGTGTTTAAAATTAAATAATATGAATTGCATAATTATGTGTGCATGATAATTTCATGTGAAAAGTTATTTCTCTCTTTATGCATGAGAATGAAAGGAAATAAGTTGCCAATACAGTAGGGAAAAACCCTAACTGTTTTCTCTTCTCCTTAGAAAAGGGGAAAGGAGAAAAGACCTGGGTTTTTTTTTGAACAAACAGGAAAATAAAGGAAAAGAAGGCACTGAGCAAAAGAGAGAAGTGCTACGTCTGGTAAGGACCAGATAGCACAGGCACAATCGTGCTCCCTATTGCAGAGGCTGTGGCCGGCAAAAGGATCGCTTGGGGGAGAGACGCAGTACAGACGACTGGTCTCGTGGCTGGGAGGATATCAAGCATCAAATAGCCTTCTACGGGTGGTAGAAGGGCGGAAGAAAGCAACAAGGATACAGGTAAGTATTTCTATTTTACAAGACCTGAATATTAGATATCAATGACAGTACTAATAGTTTGTTTATGATTATTATAACCTTATTTACACAGTAAGGCAGTACCTAGATTTATTAAAGGTATTACTGTCATTTACACTATTCTGTAGATCGGATACATGAAAAGAAAGAGAAAACCGGTATTGGAAGTCTATACAGAACCTGTACAATATACTCTGTTCCTTATACTAATGTGAATCATAAATAAGGAAAATAGATAACTAAAGACCGTGTAGATTTAGTCCTGTACAGCATCATATATGAAAGAAAGAATTAGATAAACAATCATGCAGACTGTGATTCATGGGAAGAACAATAATAAGGATAGAAATCAATAGAACAAAGTCTATCTGAAGATGTTTAATATACATCAAGAATGCAGATAACCCATCTCTGTATTAGAGGCAGAGCATCAAAATAATTGTAACGGTTAACTATCAGGTGAACCCGAACAGAAACCCTCGTATTACCAGGCGGAAGCCTGTAAGTGACGAGTACGAACAGGTAGCAAATATATAAACCAAAGAATTATCAAATTAATGGTACAACTCGCATAAGTAATATTAACTATTACCAGACATATCCTGAAGGCGATAGTTTCGCTAAACCCGTTCAGGTAGACTATACGGTAATGCGTAAAGAAAATAGTCATGACATAATATAAGCATAGGACCTCAACAGCAAAGACCATAATCCATCTACAGTAAATAAGCTGCGGTCCGGGCAATATGCACAGGTGGATACCACATGGTAGCGGAAAAGCTACAGCAATATGCCGAAGCCTAAATATCCGAAATCCATTTACTGGAGTAATCACTCAGAGAGTGACTCGTTAAACAAAAAGAAAAGCTAATTAAATTAAATAGCTTGAAACCAGAACCAAGCATGCACAGTAATAATATGGGTAACGACAGAATGCACTCTAGCATTATCATTTCTCGGTCAAACCGGCCTTTCTCAAAAACCCTAAATCATTATACAGTGAAAGCTTGTAAAAACCGGATTAATGGTATAATGAACTAACCAGAAAGAGAGGAATCATCAACCGAGTATTATAAGTACGAATCAAACTATTATATCATGTAATCATGAGTAGGTCGACGGCCGAATAACGCAAGACTGTTAATAATCATAGAAATCCATACAGGTGAAGTAAACGACATATATTTATACAATCATTGACATTCGAAAGTATAGAAGCAAACCCCTGTCATTTAAATCATTAAAATGCATATATTATCGGATGATGAGTACAGGGAAAACCATCACGGTCTGATACCGACAAAGTCGGGAATAATCCATAAACCCATAATATATGTCAAACTGTAATTACAGTGACCGAAATCATTATATACAAATCAACTGAGGACTGAATAATTATAACAGAATCAGAGTTGCTCGAGGACAACTCGGCTCGTGCATTAAAACTCAGAATAACCTACAACCCTAAGAGCTGTAACTAGTCATCGGATTCCGGAGTAAATCAAGTGCAAAGGAGAAACTCTGTCATACGCCTTCGATAACAGGTTTAGCAACATTCCTGACAGGAAAGAATAGCATAAGGGCGACAATCATAACAGTAACTAATGAAAAGATGCCGTAATATTGGAAGCTTACCTGGTCAGTTAAGTGGGGCAAAACCTCTGCACCATCGTTGTATCCGCCATAGTCATGCAACTCGCCGGTACCTGCCAGCAGCAACCAACGGATTACCAACTCATAAATTACAGAGAAAAGAGGGTTACTGTAAAAAAACCACAGTGGAGGATTACCTGCCATCCATGAACGCGCCGAAGAAAGACACCAACAGAGCTCGCCGTCAACAGTAGTTCGCGCGACTGTAGTGTTAACAATGGTGGAGACTGGACCGAAAGGGCTATGGCGGACACCGGAGGAAGGAGCCTCTCTCGGAGACCAGAGCAATGACAAATGACCTGAAACTTCAGGTTACAAACCCTAAATACAATGCCGCCAAAACCCTTAAGCTCTCCACCGTCCGATCGATGAGAACCATCAAGTCCGTCCATTGCAATGACGATCCCGAGGAAGTGGTAGCCACGTTGTTACAATAAATGCCTCAGCTACCAGCAAGTGGATGAGTGAACCGTGAGCCAGGTGTCATGTGTTTGTTTAATATAAAATGAAATGTAAGGTCGATTAATGTTATGGACCGTTAACTCTACCATTAAATAGTCCTGGAATTAATTGTTACAACTTGTAGTTATGTATTAAATAAACCAAAGTTATATATCAAGTCACGTCACCATGGTATTGTATGCCTTTGATCCGGTGTCGAGTAAAAATCAGGGGCATAATAAATTTTTTTTTATGTATATAAACTTTAGGTATAGAGGGTTGTGACATTCCTCCTATTAATTTTGCAATAAATAAGTCTTAACTAAAATATTTGAGTGTTTTTTGCTTGTTAATAATATCTTTATTCCCAATTATCTCAACTTTCTTGAGGTAAATCCTTCATCTTTATTCCAAGTTGGAGATTCTTGGAGGAATCTAGATGTGCACAAATCACTAGCACTTCTATCTAAATCCCATCCTTGTTTATACAATGTCCTCTCCTTCCTCCACTAACTCATTATCTTCATCATGGCAACACATGTGTGCTCAACAAGGAATCTTCTTCAGAGATCCTAAGTCCTTCTTTGGAAAATTTAATCCTCACTCCCAACTCTTCAACATTTTTTTCCTAGTAATGTCCTACTGGAACTACATTTTTTTTAGCAATATCTAACTTATAAATCTAATTTTTTTGAGTTATTTATCTCACAAAAAATTCCATGTGGTCATTCTCTAGTCAGAGGTTCCTTCTATGATGTCCAAATTTTGAATTTAAGCCTTGTTAAAACCTTTACACTAGAATGTTATTTATCGTCTCACCACATATATTCCAACCACACAATATTTTTTATGCATGAATTAATTTGTTGGATCAGCCCTTGATAATCACATAAGTTTGAATAGTATATAGGAGTTATTCCTCCTTCCTCCCCACACTATACCTAACAATCTTTAAAACAATTACTTAATTACTTTTATTACGTGCCCAAACATTTCCTCTTTTTGGAAGTTGTAGTCATTAAGAACCCTTTAAAGTCTAACTATAAGTATTTCAATACATGTAGCACCTACCAAGCCAAATTATTAAAACTAGAATTCTACTCATAAAACACTTATATATAGAAATAACTGAGGAACAAAGAGTGTAAAATTCCACATGTAAGGAAAAGTAAGCCACATAGAAAAATAGACACAAATATCTAGAAGATAAATTAAGGCATTGAAGACTCTTTTATCAATTTGAAATAGAATTGGATGCATGGATGTTTCTCGGTGATATCTCCATTTCAAACAAATATACCAAACCAAAAATAGTAATAAAAGCACAATCTATGGCATCTAAGTAAAAATAGTAATAAAAGCACAATCCATGTCCTCCAACCAAAAATAGTGATAAAATCACAATCTATGTCATCCACCAAAAAATAGTAATAAAACCACAATCCATGTCATCCAATCAAAAATATAATCCACTATAGTGTTGGCTAATTTTTTTAAAATAGAAGCATGTAGATATAAAAAAGGGTCAAAACCGCTTTTCATGTCATCACAGTGACATTTTCATATCCTAGTTGAGGAATTAAATAACTGAACCTAATTATAATAATCAAAGCGCCCTTAGACTCCTGAAATAACCTATGTCAATTTTCTCCTTTAATAGGCATCACTATGAGTTAGTTATTCTATATGTTAGTCTTCTCATCTCATAGGCATCACTATGAGTTAGTTATCCTATATCTCAGTTTTCTCCTCCAATCAACACTAAGAGTTATCCTATGTTAGTGTTATACTATGGGTGTTTCCACCTAATGGTCAATGCCTAAACTTCTATTTGTTAAACCACTCACATTTTTATAATCTACAATTAAGATGAGCTTGTGTCAACACTCTTTGACACATATCTAAACACCATGTTTCAAAATCTCAAGTTGTTTTCTTTACCGCTTTGCTCAACTAGCAATGTTCTCTTCTCATGTTCCTACCTTTCTTTCTTTTTTAACAAAGATATCTACTAATTTTGCTATGAAATTAGTTAAAAATCTCAATGATTCTCTTACTACTCCATTGTTAATTCTTTTTTGTGAGCCTCTATAATTCGTTCTTTCCTTTTCCACATTTGCTCAAAATGTGATTTACTAGTTTCTTAATGCCAAAAGCACATATTCCTATATGTTGATGAATTATTCAAGCCCTAATACAATTGAAACAATTGAATTAAATTCTTGACTGTCACAAGTATAATATTTCATCCAAGGCATCCAAAATTCGAATATGATAACTTCTTGGAGCCTATCATAGCTCTGATACCAAAATCAAATGGACCCACTTGCAATAATATTGTTTATGCATGCGCACAAGTGTGCCATTGACTTGCAAAAGACAGTTGTCTCACAAGCAAGCACGGGGGTAGAGGAGGTCCTACCAGATGAATCTCCTTGATGGGTGGAAAAAGGTAATAGACAACGAAGGTGAAACTTAACCCAAGAGCTTATTTATCTTTCTTGGAAAGTACAGGTATGTGAAAATACTCCTGGATCAAACCTGTTGAACTGAAAACTTAGTCATGTTTTATAAAATTCGAACATGCGTTCGCAAGTTCTTTAAGAGGAAAAAATAGAATAACTAAAGTGGTAATGATAACCCTAGGCTCATAAGAGTAATTGAAATTGTCGTAGTAGGCTAGGGCATGAAAACAATATTACTGGTGGATCTGTAATGAATAAAAATGCAATGTTATTTTCTTCTAAGAACAGTGTGAGTAGTAAACTTATAATGATTAAATTATATTGGAACCTTTGTACTAATTATTGTGTAACAGTGAAAAAACAATAAAAATAATATTAACCTGAATGCCACCTGTAGCTACGGACTGGTGGAGTAAGCTGAATGGCTTAACTTGTAAGTTGAGAGACACCAGAACATGTGAACCTTAGTTTTCCAAGATGGGACACTTGTGTGAGTCAGAGTGAAAAAGAAATGATTTAATGTGTGAGGAACAAACTAAGCCATAGGTTGGGGAACCCAGACAATGTAGCAAATTCAACTAAGTTATATTATTCTTCTAAGGAAAATTAAGTAGCAGCCTAGACTCCTAACGAGAAACCCTGAAGAAACCTCCAGGCTTAAGCAGGAGTGGCATTCGGGGAATGAAACTCTAACAAAACCCTGACAAGGATTAAATCCCATGAGGTTCGTTAGTAAAAGCGGAGTGATATTAAGAGAAAATAAAATAGCAGAAGCTCTATTCATCAAATAGTAAACCCTACCCATTTCCTAAGTTATAAACTCATCAACTATAAAAACAAAATAACCTTCAAACAGAGACGCATTTTCACAAGTGAAAATGATCTCAAAAACTTATCAGTACGCAAGGTTTTACAACAAAAGGAAATCATAATATTCTACACTTAGTAAATCAAGAATAACAATGTTCAAAGAGTATCCAGAGAAATGCTTACAAGTCAATTTAAATAATAGAGAATGCAACCTATGTGTAAAATTCAGAATGAGACTTTTGTAGAAGGAAACAAGATAATATTTATGACTTCAAGAAACCATAAATAAATTAATAATACAACTATGATTAAGGCTATAAAATGTCCACAGCTTCCATACAAAGTCCATTAGAAAAAAACATATAACTTATACAGAATGTCTACAAGGGTCGAGGCTACTTGACAAGTCTCACTTCTAGAAAGGAGATTAAAAATACCAATAATTTACCGACAAGGAAATTACCAGGCTCTCGGCTAGAAATACATAACTACAACACTCTAGCCAAGAGAGCAACCTGAGTAGCAGGTTTGCAAAGAAGATTCGTAAGGGTTTAATGAGGCTTTAGAAGAATCTTCCCCTCTGAGCAGCCATATAAAACAAACAATAGAACGAAGCAGAGCACTTAGAACTCTATGAAAGCAAAAAGAAACGGTCATATACCAAATGGGAAACACCTCGTACGATTTCTTACCCAGAAAACTTGTGTACTAGTGAATGCTAGATTCCACAAATCTCAAGGGATGGTAGCATAGAATTTCTCGCATTCAAACCCGTTAAACACTAAGAATTTAGGAAAGGAAAGTGATTAGTATCATACAACCTAGTGTTGAAGAGAAATAAGGATAAGAAACAAATAAAAAATCATATTTAAGAGAATTATACCACCGAGATTGAATTGGGAGAATTCAACCGCTTACCGTTAAAAAAGTAGCTCCAGCTTTCATGGCTGGCCCCTGAGAAAGATTTCCTTATACTTCCAAAGAATCGGACAGAGATGGTAGGAGTAAATCTTAAACAGGCGCCAAGAGTTGGGGAAACGAATGAGCCAAATTCCAACAACCCTGAATTGGTAAATTTTCTGAACAGATCATATCCCTTAGATCAAAGAGCTGAGCACACCACCATTGATGGAAGGGAAAAGCTCGAGGCATCCAGCTAAGGGGGGGTGGCCTGCTTGTGCCACAAAGCCATGGCAGAGCTAGAGTGAATGTTAAAAAAAAAGCAAGCGAACAGTCCAGAGATAGTTAAGCCTTGGTTAAAATTAAATTCATCACATTAGTTAGTTATGGGTATTTAATACAGGTATAATACACATGGATAAGTGTTCCTTATAGCACAGATTATGTGTACAATAGTCGTATTAAAATATCAGGGTAAAGATTGAACAGTAAGATTTAAACTCGGCCCAAAACCCAAGTAATAAATTTGTCGGAATAGTAGTTTAAATTTCCAAGCAAAGTTTCCCTGGTTTCATTTGTCTTTATTTATTTTTATTGTTATATTTAATCCAGTTTTTATTGATTAATGTTTAAGATGGAGGTATGAAAATTTTGAATCTAAACACAATATAAATAGATGGTACTTTTAACAATAGGTGATATTTTATGTTAAAAATGGAAAATATAATAAATTTGATATAATGAAAAGAATATAAAACATTTCACTATTAAAAATATTAAATATGTTTTAAATAAGATTTTCTACTAATATATCTAGTATTAGAAAAACAAAAAACAATTAAATGGGAAAAACTACAATAATTCCATTATAATTTTATTTAGTAAAATATTAAAATTCACTAAATTAATATCATGCGATCTAAAGATCTAGTGGAAGAAATCTCTTCAATTTTGAAAGAAAACTACAGTAATTTCATTATGATCTTATTTATTAAAATAATAAATTTTAGTAAAATAATAATATGCAACCTGAAAATCTAGTGGGGAAACTCTTTTCAATTTTAGAAAAGTTTTAAAATCATTAAATTAAATTTTACAATTATGATAAAAAAATACATCTATAATAAAGAAAATATAATATATAAAAATAAAAAAGCTATAAAAGAAACTAAAGCTATAAGATACGTTGAATAAATTAAGATATTAATAATTAAAATAATGAATATATTACCTTATTCAAACAGGTTGCAACAAAATTCAAGAATATTAAAATTGTACATATCCTAACAAAAAATATGCATGGCATAATCATCGTAATGCTTCTAGTGGTCTTGGGGAAGACCCACTTGACCGAAACTCAATCCTTACAATGTCAAATTTGTTGGTAATTATTTATATTACCAACAAATACCTACTCACATATCTCTATATATATAAAATTAAACTTTGTTACCATTGCTCCAAATTCGATCGGATCAGTTAGATATGTGACTATATAAAATTAGAAGTTTGTTAAATTAATACTTTCCTCCAAATTTATGTGAATTTGTTAGTTGTAGGTTTGATTTTTTTGTGAATTTGTTAGTGGTAGGTTTGATTTTTTTGGGTTCCAGTATTAACAATATTTTAGTGTTGAGTGGAATTATAATCGGGGCATGTTCGGGAAGAAATTTCATAGAAAATTATATAATATTATAATGAGTTATTTTTATTTATTTTAATCAAGATCTGTATGGTTAGGTTAGATCAACATGGTAAGCTAACATCTTTAATGATGAATAATGTCAAACATAATGATAAAAAAATGTCTCTATGGTCATCCATGATCAACCATGGTCAACCATGATTTTACCATGGTTGAATATGGTCAAACAAGGTTGAATATCATTGACCATGATCAAGGTATCTATGGTTGAATGTGGTTAACCATGATCAACTACGGTAAACCACGCCTAACCATGATCAACAATGATTAATCATGCTCATCTTCAGTTAACCATAATCAACCTAGAACATTCCATGCTTTATCGACTCTTAATGCCTAACCATTGTCAACCATGGTTAGAATGGTCGAACATGGTGAGCCAAAGTATTTATGTTTGAATATGGTGAACCATAATGGTTAATCAATATTGTTGTGGTTGAATATGGTCAATAATGGTTAACTATCTTCATCCATGGTCAACCCCATCAATCATATCAACCATTAATGTAATTTCTTTTATAACATTAATGTAACATTTAGCATTGTCATTATTGTAAGTGTTGGATACCTAATCCTCTATGGGTTGGTGTGAAATGTGAATAGCCATCGGAGTCCAAGAGATTGGAATATGGAATCCAATGGTCACTCCAATGTACTAAAAATGTATATCATGTCAATAATATATGCAACTCAATGTTTGTCAGTCATATGCCTCTGCCATGTATGTGTTTAACATGGTATCGAAGAGGGTGTTCTCTTGCCCTACTTCGTTTTGAGCCACTGATTTTGTGATTTCTATGTGCATGAAGGTTCTCTATGAGTCTTGCATTTGATGAATATCCTATCAACAATATTTTAGTTGTATTCTCTGGCTTAGTAACTCGCATTTGATGAATATCCTATCAGCTATATTTTAGTTGCATTCTCTACCTCAGTAACTCATTTTTGACACTCTTTCTATTCTAACCATATGATTTCTGATGCTCTATCCACTCGAACGCTCTGAAATCTATGCATCACTTATACCCATAACATTCTAGCCTCCAAACCCACATCATTGTCTGCTGGTGCGTTTGTTGAACTCTGTTGAATTCCTATGCATTGAGCTGAGTCCTTCTAATCGATTCATTAATAAAGAACTTGTTTGGCTGCTGGTCACCATGGCAATCATTGTGCCACAAAATTTTTTAACTAGATAGAGCATTGATAGTTGACCAATGAAATTCATCATCGCTTCAAAGATGAGCACCAAATAAACGCATAGATGCTGGGAGAAGGAGATCCATGCTCTGAACAACTCACCCATTAGCCCCAATGGTATGGTCAAAAGGGGTAGCCCAACGGTCGTTGAACATAACAACATTTCCGTATGTGAAGTGGCTAGATTCATTTTTAAATATTGCCTCCTATAAAATCCCAATGAAAGAATCCATTAGTAGAGCTCCGTAGACCATCATCACTCCCAGAACATTGAAAGTCGAGGGCATTTGAGCATCTGCGAGCATGAAAATAATTAAAAAGACTACGATAAGTACAACAGAAACATATTCATGCATAGGATACTTCCAACTAAGCCCAGGTATACAATATCCCATCACCATCACCGGTCTATTCAAAAGTTCTTTGAAGGGTCGTACATTTAATAGAGTTTAACCTTTGGGTTGATTGTGAATGAACTACCTTGATGATTTATAGAATGGTTTTAGAGCCACGACAGTTTATAGATCACTTTAAGATTGTTCCAAATGTTATATTAAATATTGTACAAAGTGTGTGAAAGGAGAAACTATGGGAGATCTTTTGGTAATATCTATAGGAAGAGAATAGTTGAAGAATCTTATAGGGTACTGTCTACGATGTTTAAAAAATATATATTCAAACATCCATCCAAAGTATGGGAAGCATGTTCAAATATCTATGACCTATGCATTGACAAATATTCCTATGTGTTGGTGTTTCATCCATATAGTTGAACGATCATTCATTGTCATATGCTAGTGTTGTCATATTCTTTGAAGACTATATTGGTATATATATTATTCGATTGGACTAGCTAATGAGTTTAATTTCATAGCATATAAAGATTCATTGAAGAGTGTGTAGACAATCATTTCAAAGAAAATGTTGTAAGTTGTAGCTACTATAAAAAAAAGAGGGTTTTGTGCAATTTCTAGCTTAAGATATCTTTTATAAGGTTGGAGAAAATGGCTAGACTTGATGATGCATTAAAGTTTCTAAATACTTAATTTATTCCATTGTTGATTAGATTCTCCAAATCCCTAGGGAAACTCTCTCCAATATTTGAATTTGTTTACAAAATGAAAAACAAAACATTGAATTTTTTAGGCTTGAATCTTAGCTCCAACAAGCAGAATAACAACAATGGAGTCATCATTATGAATCTATTTCTAGTGATAAAATTGAGATAGACTCCCATGAGCTTCCTTAAAATAATCATGTCAATGAGATTAATATTTGTTTAGATGAAGTACCCATCTCAAGATCAGAGTTAAATGCAGAAGCAGAAATTCAACATACGCTTACCAAGCCCATCATTAGACCTTCGGAAGAGGTTGTCCATAAAAAGCATAGAACATGTATTGGATATGATAATGACGTTTCCTTTCACATTCTATATTACTAAAAGCCCTTCCAGTTTGAGAATGTTGGATTCCTTCATGACAGTTCACCTTCACCTGTTCTAGATTATGCTCCTCCACATTTGCAGCCAAAAGTTCTTAAATGCCAACACTGTGACCGAGTTGGCCATATGAGATATTACTCTTTTGATCTTCATCCATGTGAGAACTGTCATAAAGCCACTCATTCTTCAAACAAATGCTTCAAAAACAAGCCTCCTGTAAGAACAAAGAATCATCTTGGATGGATCACTTCTTGACAATGGGCTTCAACAACCAAGAATATATCTCATTCATATGTTAGAACATGTTCTATAGTATTGAACAATCTTGTAGTTGAGTTTTCTCCATCATCTCACCTTTCATC
>APFE030410373.1:256960-274342 GCA_000404065.3 Pinus taeda | reverse complement strand
TTTTAAAACACAATCCCTAAGTAGCAGACATAGGGCCATAACCATTAGACACCTAATTTTTTGGACAACAAAAATTTTATGGACAACATTATGTACATATCATTGCAGTTCTAGGTGATAACATAGCGCATGATGAGCCTCATCATGGGAGCATACTCACGCCTGAGAAATCTGAATGGAAACACACCTGTCAATAGTCTCATGAATGTTGGTCGAATAAAAGGCTCAACCTAAACAGTGTCCAACACCTTGCGCTTATTCCATATCTCCTCGACATTAGGTATCCCTGTAGCCTGTGAAATCACCTCGGGTGTCAAAATAAAGTCCACCCCGGCAAGATTGACATGTCCATCATGCAAGTGTAAAACAAATAGACGAGACAACTCTCTGTGGTGCTGAATCCGAGAGATCCTCTCACAAAACTCATATCAAGACATATACTGAAAATATGAGACTGCCATAGGACAAACCTGTAAATCTGTCAAAGAGGTGGGCTCCTCTTTCCTGTGATGACCACCCTTTCCCTTATGAGGCCTCCTTTGTACCTCAATTTCTGAAGCTGATGCCTGGTCATCACTCTGCTCATAGGTTTCAGTTTCTGACATTGTTTAAGGAGAAGAGTGGCCAAAATGTCCTGCTGTTTCTGCCTGCAAAATGCTGATTTATATATTGTTTCAAGGGGACAAGGAACACGAGGAGAATGTTAGGGGAGGGGTACTTTTAAAGGGAACATGGGAATAAATATATAAAACAGGGATTTTAAGGGAAAAACATTGCAACAATTATTGCATATGCATCATGATATATATTTGTTTACATTGGCATCATGAGGGGTAGGGTTAGGATTTGAGTGTTTATTTTTTAAGGGAAGAGGGGTAGGGTTTAAGGCTCTTATCAAATTTGGAAGGGAAATTTAAATAAAATGATAAGGAATAGGTAATGGGAGGTGAACAATAGGAAAGAAATGGGATACCTCAAAACAGCATAATAAACCCTAGCAATTTTGACAACTTCAAACCCAAAGCACAATGGAGACTTTTACTTGCAAAATGAAGACCTTTAAAAACACAATCATGATCTTGTTGAACTATAGCAAGCAATAATTTTTCATGATTTGAGGGCCTACCTTACAAAATTTGGCAAATCGTGGTTCCTTAACAACTTGCTGGCGATTTTGTGCAGATGGTGCGTTGATGGGTCGCGTTCACTGCCCAACAGGTCTCACTTGCCTGACGGGTCGCGCCCATACAAATTTTGCACTATCATAGGTACCCTGACGGGTCGCGCCTGCTTGACGGGTCGCCCCTCAGTTTTGACGGGTCGCTCCTCTCCCAAACGCTCTTGCAACTCACTCAAATGCTCAAACGCTCTTGCAATCTGACTTCTCTATCACTTGGATGCACAATGAGGCTTAGTGGAGGAAAATAGAGCCTTTATAGCCTTGCTTTGAATAAATTTCATGTCACAACCCACTTTCTAATGTTTTTCCTTTGACACTTTAAAAAGTTGACTTTTTTGGTTTCCTTTGTCCTGAAATTGACTGATTTAATGCTTTTGCTCGATTCTTTTTGCAGGGATATCATCTGAGGGATCTTGGCAAGGGAGCCAGGGTTACATGCTGTCCTTGGGAATTTTTTAAAATTTCATCATTTTTTACAAAAATTTGAAAAATGACCTTGGCTTTAAAAACAAAGTTTTTAAATCCAAGGTGAAAATTAGCTGTACAAGATAGAAATTTGCGAAGAAACACCTTTAAACTCATCCCTCTGGCTTGCTGAACATTTATTGACCTTCAGAAACATGACCTTGAAGACAAACTTGACCAAAACCCTAGACCTAGGAATTTGACCTCAAGACAAGACAAGACAATCTTGAAAAATTTTAATGACTGAAATAACTTTGGTCCAGCAATGCCAAGAGGGGGAAAAAGACACAAGCTCCTCCATCAGGGTTATGGCATGCCTAATGGGATGCAAAAAATGACATTGATGAGACACCTACCTATGCAAATGCAAAGAGCTTTGATCACTGATGGAGGGCTACTAGACCGACTCTAACAGGTACCACAACGGAGGGGAAATGGAGGCCACATTTGTTTCTTAGACTCTTTGAGATTCCTGTTTCTGTTATCTGGTAAGCTATTTCTCTGGCCAACAGCTTATTAGGAATGCACAAGGGGAGAACATGTGGATCTGTGGTGTTGCCAAAAAGTCTGACATAGGTGAACATTTCTTCACCAAATCAACTGTCGATTGATGTTAGGTCAATGTTGGCCTCATTGGATAACTGAGGAGCAGGTTTGTTGAATATGCCCTGATGGACAGGTAAAATAAAACCATGACAAATTCTATATATATGATATTTATAATGGGCCTGCCATAAATACTTATGATAAATGTGAATAGGAGTTGGGTCTTGAGGAGTCCATTTCCAACCTAGGATGGGGTAGTCAAAATTGAAACAGATGGTATCCATGATATAGGCGCTCATATAGAATGGGGGTATTGTATGGGTAGTTACAAACCTATTTCTTCTATAATCAAGGATTTGGTTGGCCATTTTATCTGATAAAATGGTTTCCCAATCCATGATATAAGAGTGGATTGTTGCTTCCATTAAAGACACCATTTCTATAGTAAACCTAGCTGAATCAAAGACTCCAAAAAGTCTACATAACATAGCGCCAACATAGCAATAAGGAGATGCTAAGGAGTCTAAGGAGTACATACCAGAAGATTCATGCTTATGCTTATTCGGGAAATGTCTCCATTGCCTGATAGGGTCTGACTCTATATCATTCTCCTTGGCGAAGGCTTCTAAGAATGCTTTATTGTAATGTTTCTGTGGGTCCGACAATTGATACATCTTCTTGATATCTTCTTCCCGGAATGTCTCGAACTTCCTTCCATCAGTTATATAGAAGGCCCTGTTGGTTATGTTGATACTTTCTATAACCCATATCACCATGTCATTGTATGGTAACACTTTTTCTCGGGATGCTATTTTGTGGAGGAAGGAGTTGGCTAAATCATTGCTCCTTATTATTCTTCTTCAACTTCACTTGGATCCTCGGCTTCGAGTAAATTATATATACCCTCCCATGAAGTCTTGCCGAGGCCTCAACGGGTAGTATCAACTATCAGTACCAATTTTGCTGGTTCATCTTTCGCTATGACAGGGACCTTTGCTTTTCAAGCTCTCTTAGACATTTTTATGGAACTGATGATTTTAGATTCACTCTGAAAAATGAAACAGAATGACGTAACAGTGGAAAAACTTTGTTCAAAGTTAATACGCAATGCACAAGACTAACAACAATGAAGGCAATAGATGCTACGGTTCTATGATATCTTAAGCCACCATGGATGAAATCCTTGAAAGATTCAACCATAACTGCTTCTTAATGATTTCCCCGTAACTTCCAACGTGAAAATTTAATGCCATGATGACATGTCACATCACCAATTTATAACTTTCCTTTTTAGAATGGTATCATGACTTCCCGATCAGTGATTAGCGATAATCACATATCGCAGATCGAGAATTACAAGTGTCGTGCTTAAATGATTCCATTGCATGGTTGCGATTGCTATCAGTGGTGAGCTGGCATGAGGAGGCGACATGTTTTAAACTTAATAAATCTTGTGGTTTTTTTCTCGTTATAATTGATTTATAACTTTAACCCACAAATGTTCGTAATAGCTCATATCTACCTTTATTGAAAATGTGCTTCACAATAATGAAATCACATCCAAATATTTCAAAGGGGCTTTTGGGATGTGTTTTATGATTTCAGTGATGCACGATTGCAATCATCTTATCACATTGGAGGATTTATATGAACACTTGGAACAACTTCTTGATAGGTAGCAAGATGCGATTTCCGATGGAGTTATCGCATCGACGAATGTCAATGGAACACCTTAAGTCCACCATTGAAACAAAGGATTTGTGTGATGCAACATACTCCTTTTATAATTGTTTTATGATAAGGTTTAAAATTTAAATCGGATCGGACCTTATCAAGAGGACTTTCATGGGTTGAATAGATTTGCAAATTGCAATTGTTATTTAACTTATCCCAAAAGAAAATTTTATATGACCTATTATAAAATTTATTTTTAAATGTTTTATTGATTTTATTTATATTCTAAAGGGTACCCATTTCTTATTAAAGTTTTTTGTGAAGATTTTTGAAATGGGGAGGGTTGTTGTATAGCACAACAATTGGCGATTCACTGGGAGAAACAGTTATCTCT
This sequence comes from Pinus taeda, assembly GCA_000404065.3. NCBI lineage: Eukaryota > Viridiplantae > Streptophyta > Pinopsida > Pinales > Pinaceae > Pinus > Pinus taeda. The sequence continues at coordinate 270,083 of APFE030410373.1, read as the reverse complement.
GAAAAATAATGCAATATCTAAACTTTCTTAGTTTGGAAACAATTAAGGATAAAGAAAACCATCTAAGAATAGCTAAATAAAAATTAACTCTGAATAAAATAACAATTTTTTTCACTTTCTTTTGCAATCCCTTAAAAACAAAAACATTTTTGGTTTTTTTCAATTTTGATTGGTTGATAAAGATAACGTAGGGGGCTATTCCAACTTAGCTTCTAAATTTACTCTTTTGTCACAGGTAGTGCCTCTGCTGCTAGCAAACATCTATAGTCTCGGCAGGGTTACCTTTTAACCATAAATCATTCATTGTCCCATCCATCTAAGAGCATAACTTTTGAAAGACAAATTCAAAAAGATATGTTTACATATATTTTTTGATTTTATATTCTTTTAACATTTTAAAGATAAAAAGCCATTGTCCTGATTTGGGAGCCAACTAATGACAATGCCATTCACTGGTTATAATTGAACTGAACAAGCTAGCTCATGATGAGACCCCTTGTCTTATGATTAAAAGCCATTACCCTGTTTTGATATGCAGTATTGGTAATGTCAGTTTAATTAGTTCCCTATCATCATGGTAAGCAGGTTCATGATGAGACCTCTTATCTTTTATATCATACATAATTTAGAATTACACTCTGAAAAATCATAAACTTAGCAGATGGGGTGAATGACTTTCTCCTTAAGATTTCATGGATGACAATTTTTTTGGAGTTATGGATGCTAAGCTTGGAAAAGTCTTTACTTTTTATGAATAACCTCTCTTAACTTTAATAAAAATTAGAATGATTTACAGTATTTTCAAGGTTTTGGAATATTTTGCAAACTTTAAAGAGGTGCCCAGAGTTTAATGTTTTATTCAACTTTCCAAAACTATAATCATTTCCTTAAAAGTTTCTAGCATCAAAAAGCAAGTATTCACAATATTTACTCAAAGATATTTTCAATAGTAAAAGGCTAATGGAAGACTATTTACAAGATTTTTTTCTAAAAAAAATTAAAAATAAAACAAACAAACTTGCATAAATAATATTTACAAGTAAGAAGGGGTTACCTCCTTAAGAAAAGAATTTCTTTAAGATAAGCCCATTCACAGGAAGAGAATCTCTCTTTCCTGATAAATCTTGCAGTATGAACATTGATGAGGCTATCTTTTCAATTATTTGAAATGGTACAAGCCACATCTTTTGAAATTTGGTATGTTTACCTTTGTCTTCATGTGCTTTGTCCCATTTCAACACGATATCACCAATTTGTAATGTTTTTGAACCGGTAGAACTTGCATCAAAAGAAGATTTAATGACTTGTTGATGTTTAGCATGAGTGATTTTGGCCTTCTCTATTTCTTCCTCCAATTTGAGGATTTGATCAAATCTTAATTGAATAGAGGAAGAAGGATTTTGTTCAATAAATTTTACTAGGGATAGAGATGGGAGTGCTAAGTTTGAAGATATTACAAGTTCTTTCCCATACACTAGGTTAAAAGGAGAAGTACCTATTGAGGCCTTCTGAGTTATGCGATCTGCCCATAATGCAAATGTTAAAGATTTATGCCAATTCTTTTGATTTTGATCAACAGTTCTTTTAATAATCTTAATGAAATTCTTATTAGTTGATTCTGTCAAACCATTACCTTGAGGATAATAATTTGTAGAATATTTTAATTTAAAACCTCTCTTAAGAGAAAATTCAACTATACCACTCCTAGAAAAATAAGATGCATTCTAAAAAATAAGGGCATTAGGTACACCAAACCTATTAATGATGAATTGATCAATGAACTCAATGATTGTATCGGAGTTGGCTACCTTTAATGGAATTTCTTCTACCCACTTCGTAAAGTAGTCCATGGCAGTAAGGATGTATTTGTGTTGCTTGGGAGAATGTGGATCAATCTTTCCTATGATATCGAGCCTCCATTGTTCAAATGGTTGCTCAATGTTCATTGATTGTAAAGGAAAGGTTGGTTTCCTTTATATCCCACTAGCAATTTGGCATATCTCACATTTCCTGACATAATCATGGGCATATTTAAACAAAGTGGGCCAATAATATCTAGCATGTATGATTTTTTGAGCTATAGTATCTCCTCCAAAATGTCCACTTGCTGGACCATCATGTAATTCCCGCAAACCTTTTGTGCTTCAGTTTTTTCTAGGAATCTTAATAAAATTGAACCATAATTTCTTCTAAATAACACATCATCAATGATTTCAAAGTGTTTTTCTTTTAATCTTAAGGCACGTTTGTTTTTGTAAATGAAATTAGGGGGAGCATATCCATTTCTCAAGTAAAAGATCAGATCAGCATATTGAAATTCAGAATTTATGTTACTTATCTTGTTCACTTGAAAAGTCTTATCTGAATCTTCATGTTCTGGAATATTAGAAGCTCCTACTAATAACCTGCAAAAACCTTGCCCTCTCATAATTTTCGTTGGTTTAATATCAATATCATACTCCTGTAAAGCTATTACCCAATTAGCTCTCTTTTCTCCTACTTCCCTTTGCACTAGCAATCGTCTCACTGCAGAGAATGGGATTATTACTTTTGTGTGTGTTTTTAGGAGAAATGGTCTAAAGTGTTTGATAGATTTAAACACAAAAAATTCTTGTTTTTCTACTTCTGAATAGTTGAGTTCAACACCTTGCAAATTGGAACTAAAGAAAGATATAGGTGCTTCTATTTGCTGATCATTGATTTGTGTTAAAACAACAACATAAGATGTTTCAATGGCCAAAGTATACAAAATAAAATGATTAGAAAAATTGGGAGTATTCAATGCAGGAGCATTAATAATTGCCTGTTTGATTGAGTCAAAGGCTTCTCTTTTGTTATGTCCCCATTTGAAAAATGAATTTTTCTTAATCATAGTTTGTAAAGGTAAGACTATATGAGAAAAATCAGGAACAAATATTTTTACAAAATTTATCTATCCTAAAAATGATTGCATTGATTTCTTGTTATGTGGTAAAGGAATATTAGAAATTTCTTTTATCCTATCAGGATCAAAATATATGCCATCTTTGGATACAATAAACCCTAAGAGTTTGCCTTCATTTAGGGCAAAGAATGATTTGTTGGGATTTAGAGAAATCCCATACCTTTTACATCATTCAAAGATCTATTTTAAATCATGGAGATGATTGGCCCTTTTCTTGGAAAAAATGGTTATGTCGTTTAAGTAGACAACAACTGACCTATTGATCAAACCTTTGAAGGCTATATCCATGGCTCGTTGGAAAGTAGCTCCAATATTTATCAGACCAAAAGGCATTTTCTGATAAGCATATGTTCCCCATTTAGTCCTAAATGTAGTTTTTAGTTTATCATATGGATGCACCAGTATTTGATTGTAACCTAAAAACCCATCAAGAAAGGACATTAACTCTGAACCAACTACTGGTTGAAGTATCTACTCCATTGTTAGTAATGGGAAATTATCTTTTTGACATGCCTTATTGAGATTTCTAAAATCAATGCAAATCCTAATATCACCATTCTTTTTCCTTACAGGTACCAAGTTTGAAACCCATTTAGAATGTCTATCTGGGAAAATTATTTTAGCTTTCAGAAGTTTATTCAACTCTGCTTTGATTTGGCTTTCTAGATTTGGGTGAATTTTCCTTAACTTTTGTTGTATAGGTCTCTCATAAGAAATAATTGGAATTGTGTGTTGAATAATAGAAGTATCATAAGTTCTCAAATCTTCGTAATTCCAAGAGAAAACATTTTTGTATTTTTTCAATAATCTGATGAAAGAAAATCTTTCTTCTAATGTGAGTTCAAGTCCTAGATTGACATTTTGTGGTTTGGCCTTAGCGCCAAGGTTTACTAATTCAAACTTTAAAGTAGAACTTTGAAGTTTTGCATTAGTGACCTTTTTGAATCTATCTTTGATGTCCTAGAGATCTTCTAGCTTGACCATAGATTTAGGAATAGAATTTTCATTTGGTCTTTGTTTTAACTGAAGATCATGTTCACTTTCATCAATAATTTGATCATCATAAGATTTTTTAGAAGTCAAGAAATTTAAAATGTCTTCATCATGATTAAATACTCACCAATTGGTGACATTGTCTAGATAGATGGCTAAAAAATTAATTCAATTTAAAACCTATCTTGACTATAATCCTCTGATGGGAGTAGATTAGAAGCAACATTAGCCAATAAATCAGCTACTGGATTATGAGATCTAGGAATAGGAGAAATATTAAATGCTAGAAAGTGAGTTATGAGATCTTGAACAAGGGATTGATAATGTTTGAGATGACTTGAGAGACAATGAACAGTGTTCCTTACTTGTTTGATGACAATTTCAGAATCACCAAATACTTTTAGATATTGAATATTCAAGCCTATTGCTTTATAGAGCCCTTGGATCAATGCCTCATATTCTGCAGTGTTATTGGTACACTCAAATTCTAGCCTGCATGATAGCATAGTTTTTTCCCCTTCTAGACTAACTAAAATACACCCTGCTCCTGCACCGTCATTGGATTTTGATCCATCAAAATATAAAGACCAAAATAAAGGCTTATCTACAGATTTTTTTTACAAGTTCATCAAAAATACTAACACATCCTGAGGTATCAGTATGAGAGAAGTTTTTCAATTTGTTATGTGATACTATTAACAGGAAAATGCGATTGTTGGGCATTAAAATTTCCAAAGAATGACTCAGCTGAGTAATTTCCAAGAATGTTGTTATTGAAAGCTACAGGTTGGTTTTCTTGTCCAAACTCCGTTACTGTATGAGTCATGTGTTTTTCTCAATCTATTTTGATTTTGATTTGGTTTCCCTTTATAGGGAAGCCACATGTGATACCAATCAGTGGAAATGTAACCATGGAGTTTCTTAGACCAATCCCTGCTTAGAATTAAACCATAAAACTTAGGGATGTCAGCAATCAATATATCAATTATTTGAACTACTCTGGGATCAGTCGATAGCCTAATGGTAACTGAATTAATCTCTCATAAACCTTGTACTTTAGTCCGATCTAATTGAACAATATGAACTGCAGATTTCTGGGGCTCAATGTTTAATTTAGATCAAACTGAGGCTGGCATTATATTTGATGAAGCCCCTGAATCTATCAAGAAGTTATGCAGATTTCTATTATAGATCTCATAATTCAAGAGAAAAGGAGGAGTATGAGAAATAGACCTATCTACAATCAAAACAACATCAGTAGCATCTACCTTATCCCATGGTGGTTTACCTGATCCTTTGGTTGCTTTGGATAATACAATGGTTGGAAGAGGAGAAGAAGATATTGCATTTAACTTTTTAAGTAACATCTTCTGTTGATTTTTTAGCTCGCTAAGTTAGTGTAAAGAAATATTTGCTCGAGTCTTCTTCATGTCCTCACAATGTTGTAATCCATATAGTCAGAGACTATTAATATTTTAGATGATGTGGATGGATTGGAGGATGATGGTTGATTTTGGGTAGGCACCACTGGAATTTTCTTCATGGGAGCTTTGCCTTTAGGAATAGGGCTTGAATTTTTCTTCTTTGGATTTGTTTGAATAGGCTCTATTGCATTTTTACTTTTGGTATTTACTGGGAGAGCTTCTTGTTCACTTTCATTGTCAGAGTTGGGTAAGATAAAGTCCCACATCCCATGACATTCAATTGTTTCCTCTTCTTTTGTTTCCTCCGATGATAAAACTGTGTCTTCATCTTCATCATCATCTTGATATGATTCTGCATTAGATATAGCATTAGGTGGTTTTGGTTCAGTTGACTGATTTCTTCTAAAGTTTCTAAATGGTTTTTTAGTAGAAGTTTCAGCTACCTGCTTTTTACTCCACCATTTCATTAGACATAGTTTTTAGAACCTTTTGTAAACCTTCCATGTCATATGGGTCTTTAACTGCTTTCTTTTTTGAATCATCTTTGAAAGTAACCTTTTTTATTTTCTTTCTTTAAGAGTGGTTTTCTTTTCCAAAGCAATGATACGTTTTTCAACAGTGATCACTTCCTTCATATTTTATGCTAATGTAGGTTTGGCATCTGTATCAATGAAAATGGCTATGTTTGAAGGTAAAGCAGAGATATACCATTCGCTTCGGACTTCTTCACTAGGCTTGGATGTTGTAGTAATTTTATTGAGCAGCTCATTAAATGGGGAGTTAAAGTCTTTGATGGGTTCCTTTGATTTAGATTTTAGATTGGAGAGGTCATTAATTAAAGTCGATGTAGACCTATCATCTCCAAACTTGGTTAAAAATTGTTCCTGAAAAGCATCCCAACTATTGATGGATCCTGGTGGTAATGAAAGATAACATGATCCAGCTACCCCTTATAGAGTGTATGGAAAAATCATAACAACATCATCTTCTTCTGTTACCCCATTCAAGTTTATGGACAACATAAAATTGTCTATATGTTCTTCTGCTAATATGCGAATGTCTGGATTAAATTTTGGTAACAATTTTTCAGGATGAGTTGGTAATTGACTCAAGGGTGCAGGCATAGCGATAGCTCCTAGATTTTTCCATGGCCTTGGTTTAGGTTGATTATGTGACATTATCGAACTAACAATAGAGGAGGGTGAAGAGGCGGTTGAAAGTGAATGGGTAGAGGATGTTGGAGTACCTGTATCCTTATGGAATATGATCTTGAGTTGGGGAGTGGATGGATGAATTTTCAATGGTTTAGGTGGAATGGACGATGATGAATAAAGAATCTCACTCTCAGACTCTAAAGGTGTCTTCCTAGCTCTTTTTCTACTTGGCAGAGGAAATTCAGTTGGTAGAATACCAAGCTTTTCACTCTGGGATCTTGTAAGAGGCTGGGATGGAATATATTGTGAAGTCACACTGCCTTGGGACAACTCAGACTGTTCTTGGGATATTGAAAACCTTTGGAGTTTATGAATTAAGGTATGTACTTCAGGGGGTTCAAGAGAAGAATTGTCATGTGTGTTTGAGTTTTCAGCAGTGGGTGTTGTATTTTCCCTTTCAACTTCTCGTTTAAAAATAGGAGATTTAGAATGCGAATGAGAAGTTGGAGGAGATGGTGAGGGGGTTTTACTCTTAAAATGGCCTACGGATTCGGATTTACTCTCCATTCACAGCTTTGGCCCTCCTTCTTGTTATAGACATATTTGGGCACTGAATCCACAATCACATATGTCGATAAACCAAGGGCTCTTAAACCCCTAAAAGTGTTGTTTCATACCCTAAAGGATCAAGGTCAACTAATTACATCATTTCCCAAAAGTTCTCCCTGAAAAACTACTCAGAACTGGTCAAAACTGGACCATACAAATTGCTTCCATGTTGGAAGTGCGATGCTCTCACCTGTTACACACAGGGTGCGATGCATTATGAAAAGCCTTCTATAGGGTGCGATGAACAAGGAGCAGACAAATTGCAGAGGCATTTTGGCTAGGTGGAAACTCAGAGAATCTTCTAGAAACTACTCATATGACACTTGCCTCTCTGAATTCGCCCAGGGATGAGTAAGAGATCATGAAATCTCCAAGTGGAACCAAGAACTATCAGTGAAATGACACTAATCAAAATCCCATAAGTTGACTCACCCCCTACAAATATCTATATATGGATCCCTCATCCTAGAGATCCAGAGGTTGGAATTTTGTATTTTGTAAGGAAGTGCTATTGGTTTCTTTGTGAAGCATTGTATTGTTGGGTGATCTAGCTTTTCATGAGGTGGAGAGGGCTTTCATACAGGGAGGATGGCACTGGATCAGATAACTGGGTTGTAATCCTCTCTTCTACTACTTCTATCAATAAAGCTATTTGAGTTTTCCTCCATATACTTGTATATTTCTAAATCTTGTATTTATGTATGCATTTGTATGGTTAATGTACATCTAATTCTACATTGTTTAAGGTTATATATCTCTATGCTTTGATGGTATTTTGTTGCTTTTCCTCTACAGGTGTTCTTTGAAGCGGGACAAGTGAGAAAAGGAGTGGCAAAGCTCTATCAAAGGAGAGAGGAAACAAGCAAGGAGCTAAGCGAAAGACTAAGGTTGGTGCTCTTCTTCTCTCTCATCTATCTCTCATAAAGGAACGCATAAGTTACTTTGAATTGTTTGTTTCTAAGATAGTTATCCGTCTTAGTGGGACTAGCAGATTTGAATAGACACTAGTTTTCCTAGAAACAAAATGGTGACTCCGTTGGGGAGCGAATAGTTTATTTGTTTGTTATTGTTGTTTGCTTTATAAACTATAGACAGAGCCTGAAGTTAAGCCAGCTAGCCTTCGAACTTCTTTTTCTATGCAACTGCAAAGTAGATCAATGCTACTTCATTCAATCTTCGGGTTGGTTTATGAACTGAACATATGACATGCAAACATCCTAAGTGCCATGGTGGTAGCTCAATAACCTCATTAGATCATACCTCTATACTTTGTGTTTACTGTCTATCATAAGCTTGGACTAAATCCCTGAACTTAGCTGCAAACTGTGGGTGAAAACCAAGCTCAGTCTCATCCTTGGACCATCGCACTATCTCTCATTAGCAGTCTATATGCATCGCACCTCCCATGTGCTGCAGGTGAGATGCATCCATGTTTCCCTTAAGGACAGCTACAATGATTGAATGAGACTGTTTCTCTCTCCAGATTTTGGTTTTTTATTCATTAGTTTCAACTCTATTCTGTAGTTTTGCTGCCTATGATCAGTATATCACTATTGAAGCCTTATTCATTTACATTATTCAACCTCCATTGATAAGGAATTGTGAATGTTTTTTATGTATTTTTCTTCATTTACAATCCTCCTTTGCAAATAGCAGCTTAATCGAACTATTGTCTTTTGATTCGAAAGTGTCACAACTGTCGTTTTCAGTCAAGAAAAAGAGTGTTGTAAAGTCTTCCTCTTTTAGATAGTCGATTATACTTTTGCCATTGTATTTGATTTGAGTTGTAAATTATTTGAAGTGTTGAAAATAGTTTTCCATTCGAAAGTGAAAGTGTCATCTTAGTATTCCTTTCATTTTTGAAAAGAAATTACTAAAGTGTCGCTTTGAGGAAAAGTAGTTCAGATCTATACTTAGTTTTCTTTTTGTCATTCACACATTAAGGAAACGAAAAAACAAGTACATGCATATGCATTTGCATTTAGACTACATGTAGAAATTGATTTAGGAAAAGTGCATTTAGTGTGTGCTCTCTGCTCTATGTTGAAAGAATTGTACTTTTCTTTCCTTAGTAGCTAGGATTTTCATTGCTAAAAGAAAATAAATGTTTGTTTATCATTTTAGATTGCATATTTAGGAATTGCACATGTACATCACGTGGTGAAACTTGAAAGGAAAACTTCTTAAGAAAGATCGACTATAAAATAAACCTCAATGAACATAAAAATGCTTTGGAACCTAATGCACAACATCTAGAAGTCTAGGCTAGAGACGTATTCTAACGTCATAAAGCCTGGTAACTATCATTTTTATCGTAGGTTGGGTGATTCCTCCTCTTTGATACAACAAGTGCCAGTAAAAACTTGTGCTCCCACGTACTGTCGAGTATATATTGGGAGACCACAATAGGCTCATATCCTTTATCCTTAGGAAGTCGTGTCTACCACCCTATCGATCACAATGCACTTAACACAACATTTGGGAAGATTGACTGTCGTACATAAAGTCCTCGGTAATTTCTTTATAATTTACCACCGAGGTGTATATTGTAGTTTTGTGATTGGTTTGGTAATCCCTCTGTCTAGATTTCCAGAGTAGTCACTTTTGTTCCTTTTCGACTCCTTAAAAGAAAAGGTCCATCTGAGCACTTGTCAGTTCAGGTTCATTAAAAATCGAAGGTGACTAGAGTCATCTTTAGCTTTTTCTTGAATCTTAAAAATTGAAAAAGAAAGTTGTGTCAAAGCATCATAAAATTTATTTAATTCGGAATAACATCATTGTTCCCTCGTTGGTCTTAGGTTGAGATAATGGAGTCCACCAATCAAGGATTTCCCCTTGGGGGGAATCCTAGTCCTTTCTCTTCTTGGGGAGATATTGGTGCTCCATACATGGCTACATTGTCCCTTCTATGACTCACAATTGGCCTGCCAGTATGGCTATTCTCAAACTCCGTCATTCAAAACACTGTAATTCCTCAGCAATCAAATCAACAACCAGATGATACTGGAGTTGCTCCCCTACCTTCTACTTCGTTTGTTTCTCCATATCCTTCTTCCTCTTTGCTTGGTGAAACTAGTGACACTAAAAACCAGGTAGTTGAGAAGAAGAAGAAAGGGAAGGAGAAGAAGAAGGAGAAGCCAACTGCGCAAGGGGGAAACCATGCATCGTCTGGCAAAAATCCACAAACTGCACCATCCAAACCCAAATCTCCATGTGTCATTTGCAAAGGAGACCACTATCATTGAGATTTTCCTTGCATCCCACGGATCTTGAGAGACTAGTCTCCCCTCTTGCACAATCTAGTGTCTTCAACCTCTGTCAATCATGTTGAGAGTGCACCATCAACTAGTGGAAATGAAGTCAATAGGAAAAAAGGAAGATCTAAATTTCCTTGTAGATTGTGAGAAGGCGATCATGCCCTCCACCATTGTCCTTTTCTGGATGAAGCTAAAAGAGTCTTAGATAACCGTTCTGCTTCACATCAGCGACTTCCACCTGGATACAAGAAACTCTTGCCAAGTCCATCGCCAATTGAAAATTCAACTGACATACCTCTGTTTTTGGTCGAAATGCCTATCATTGAAGACAAAACCTCTGAGTCCACATTGGACCAAAGTCAACAGGTCAAGACGGTAGTCGACCCAATCTTGTCTTCAAAAGGTCCACCTTCAGATGATACAGTCTCCAAAGAGAATGAGAACGACATTGTTCAAAATATTTTTGTTAACACAAAGTCTGATGAACATGGGGGAAATCTACCCGTTCCTTTACCACAGGAGGGAAGTTCCCCATTTCGAGAGATTCATACGGCCGTTTATTTGGTCTCTTCTCCAAGCAATCTAGTCATTTCCTTTTATTGGAATCTACTAGCGGGACCTCGCCTTCCATCTAATGTACCATTCTGAATCATAGTACAAGCTTACAGAATGATCATGACTGGTACTATTATAGATGAAGGGGCTTCCATGATTATCCTTTCCTCAACTGCTTGGAAAGTTCTTGGTTCGCCATTGCTTTTGCCTGAGATTCGAAATTTGTCAGGCTTCAATAAAAGAACAAGTCGACCGTTAGGGATCCTTCCAAATTTGCCTATAACTTTGAGAAGGAAAGTCGTTCTTTTGAATGTGATGGTAGTCCAAGGGCCACTAGATTATAATCTACTCCTTGGGCACGACTGCATTTACAACATGGGAGCTATTGTTTCCTCACTCTTTTGGGTGATGTGTTTCTCGTATGAAGGCAGAATGGTACAACTTGTTGACCAGCTTTCATTCCCCAGTTCAAAAATGGATACTAGTCAAATGCCATCCCTAAATGGTCTCTTTACATAAGGAATGTCTCATCAACCTCCAATTCATCCACCTAATGACCGCGAGTGATTCGGTGAATGTGACAAAACCCGGGGGGCATGCACCCTGCTCTGCTTCGATAGGTGAACACAGGTAAAAGATAGGTTTCCTTGTGAGATATATGACCAATCTGACACACCCGTCCGTTTAGGATATGGGATCAGTCTAGAATAGGATTTCCTCGTCGAAGGTTATGTCGTTGGAGGTGGACCCATGCCATTCACCTTTGTCTATTTCAATGGACAGAGCCAAGGAAGTGTTTTGTCTGCAACGTGGATGAAAGAATCTTGCTTTAATGTAGGGACTTCCATATGGTAACCTGTGTTAGCCTCCTGCTACAGCAGGTTACTCATCTTTCATGATTGACATTTTTACATGCCAAATATGTCATTCTTTGCATGCTGCAATTTTCCATATTTGCTACAGAAAGCCAAAGAAGGATTCCATGAGAATGTGCCAGTTCAAGTGCCACTGCTATGTTCCAATTTTGATGTACTAGTCCATTTTTGAAGAATTTTCGGTTAGAGGGAGGTCCAAACAGTTTAATCTTGGTCTCCCTAGGTTTCAATTTCCTGTTTTAGAATATAGAGAATGAATATTTGTCCAAACAGCTTAATCTTGGCAGATTCTTAGATAGGTAGAGAAGAAAGGGTGCTCAACAACTTAATCTGAGCCCCTGGATGAAATAAGTGTAGATGTAGATAGGAGGATAGAAAAAGAAAAAGATGAAAAGTTGGGTCTGCAAGTCTAAGTGCACCCAAACCAAAAAGAAGAAAAAATGCTAGCTAAGTAGGCTGGGTAGGTAGTTTTGAGGTTGCAGAATGTTGATTTGTGATCAATTTCATGTTTTCAAGTGTCATATATGTTCAGATCACAATTATCAGGCAGTTTGCATTTGAAGGACTCAAGCGAGGCATGACTAACTTCCCCCTTTTTCCTTATTCCCCAAATCACTCACTAACTTCCCTGAAGGGATCAAGATCTGCTTGATGCCTCTTAGTTTCATCATTTTCCATATCATTCACCTTGGTAAAGATCTACTTTACTCAAGGAATGTTCACACTTCCTTCATGGACCATCTTCCCCTAATAGCCTAAGATTCACATACTTAGCGCTTTCTTATCACCTGTCATATTAACTATTAACTTTTACTATATAGCTCCCTATCTATCTCCCCATCCCCTACTAAAACTATGTTAATAACTCCCCTACATACTTATCCCCTCCCCTTGGTTGAAAAATATCCATAAGTACGCTTGGGAATTGCTAAGTTTGCCTGAAACTTAGTAAGAACCCTCATGTTGTTGATAAAAACCCCTTCCAAATGCATTGAGACTCACTCCTATGCATAAAACCTTCTTTCTGCCCTTATCCTAAAGTCATGCATGAAAATATTTTACCCCGCGCACATTCAACCCCAAAAACCCACTTTTCCTAAAGTTTTATACCCCTGCTGAATTAAAAATTAAAATTAATTGGCGCGCAGACCCCTTCCTTATCCATCCACCACCTCGTCTTATCCGCCAGCCATCCGATCACCAGAGCCTGAGATCTGTAGTGGGCGGGTCTTTTTGTGCCCCGACATGCCGAAGGTTAGCGCCCGGGACATCGGTAGCTTTGCCGTCATACACTCGTAACGTGTCGCCCTCC
>APFE030410373.1:131373-226360 GCA_000404065.3 Pinus taeda | reverse complement strand
CGCCATGCCTGGTGAGAGATTCGCCAAAAAATTATATATACATATTATATTATTGATAAATTCGCCTTCCATTTTTCCCATATACCATGGAGATTCACCCATTTATTATATTTATAAATTTAGGGGGGGTTCTTAAAATTTTCCCTACTTTGAAACTACGCAAAGCACATTTCAGGCCAGGATGCAAGTTCCGGTGCACTATTAAGAAAAATTGCACAAAGATCACTAGGAGGATGGGATGAGTAGTCTAGAACAACAATGAAATTCTGTGGGATCTGGCTCAGATGGGAGGCAAAACTGTGCAATTTTTTGAGGGAAGGCAGTGCGGGTAGCATAGGACACTGGTAGTGAAAAATGTACATATTCTCAGGGGAGGCTCAACACAGACTACAAGAGCTTGGTGGCCAAAACTGCGCAGAACTGGGAGGCAGGAATGTAGGTCATGTCTGCATAGTTTTCGGGTTGAGAAAGGTGTCGAGAAGCTGGTGGACAATCCAAGAAAATTGCATAATTTTAAGGAGGAGCAGCAAACCGTCTAGCAAGGGGACTGACTGACAAAACTGCACAATTTTCAAAGATAGTGTAATGATAGGAAGTGAGTGCTTGTCCCTTTTGTCTATGCAATTTCTCTAGTCAACGGAGGTAGGCATGATGATAGATTTTGCACAATTTTTTGGAGGAGTGAAGCTCAGATTCACTGCTCGGTCAAACTCTCTAATTGATCAACGGGAGGTTTGATGGATTGGCTTGCGGGAAACGAAGATTGACATGGATTCTTGGGCAGCTTTTATGTTATTCTAGGTGACAATCAGCCAGGTCGATTCCAATATTCCACAGTGTAGAATACCTGGGAGGCAACCTCAACCTCTGCGCAATTCTGGGCAGCATTAGTTGGTCACTGAGGGCCGAGATTGTGTAGTGTAGTTCAGTGGAGGTCTAACTGATGGAGGGTGGTACTTCGACAGATTTTTCAGCAAAATGACTAATTGTGTGAGAAAGTGAACTTGTGTATACATGACCTTGTGAACACACACTCAACATGAGTTAACTGCAAGACACCTCGAGCCAACAAGACAACATGTTCAGTGTGACTAACCAACTGGTGCGAGCGACAAGTGTGACACTTGAGATGGATCGTTGAATGACTGCAACGACACTTATGTGAAATTGCATACAACTTCGTGTGTGAGTGTGACAGATGCTGACATAGTGAATACAACTTGTAAACATGACGACAAACCTTCAACATATCCAAAACATGATTGCAAGCACGACAATGCAACCAACATGCTAAAAGATGACTGGTGAATGATCAAGAAAAGAGGGCATCAAGACTTGACATGAGCTCATGGGATGAGCCCGAGTGTTGAAAACATCACGAAAAAAACCAAGGAAGGCTCCAAAATTTGATGTAGGCCAAAATTTTGGAGGGTGTTGCAGCTGCTACAATAGGGAACAATGGAATTTGGACTATGAAATCTGAAGAGAAATAAATTGACCTTTACAACTTTTATAGATGTAGACTAGGAAGGAAGTATTGATGATTACAAAACCACAAGTGGAGCATCCTTTTATTTGGGTGACTGTTTTGTTTTAGGGTTAATCAAGAAGCCATATTCAGTCTCCTTGTCCATATTAGAAGTAAAATATATTGCAACAACAACATGTTGTACTCAGATTCTCTGGGTGAAGAAAACCCTACAAGATCTCCAAGTAAAGTTTGATGAGATGATTCCACTATTCTGGGACAATAATGCTATAAGTCTCTCTAAGAATCCTATAATGCATTAAAAAAAACACATTCATATTAAATAACATTTTCTTCAGTAACGGGTTGCAGAGAAAAATATCAAGGAAGAGTACATTGGGACAAAGCAACAAATATTTGACATCTTTACCAAACTTCTACCTTGAGAGACCAAACATGGGGAGAAAGGCATGTTACCAGAAGAGAGAAATGATTATTTTGTCAAGGGTAGTGATTAGGATCTCAAAATTTGAAATTGTCAAATTTTTTTATAAGTTTAGCTTCAGACTGAAGAGCTCATTATTCTGAATCCAATGGTGCAGACGACACTCAAGTCCAAGCTTGTATGCAAAATTTAGAGCCAGTCAAAGTTCAGGTTTGACTTGATGACATAATAGGATTGGGATGGTGTGGCAAAGGTCCTAGCCAATCAGGAGTGTTACATAGTATTTTGTAACACTTTACACACTTCCCTGTGACATACTGTGAAGTTCCTGAAACATAATCATTATACATTATACTCATCCATGTATACAACTCAAATCCCTCCTTTAACTTTACTTGGAAAATCTCTGGAGCTTTCCCTCAAGAAATCGCTCTTAAAACCCTAAAATGAGGGTCATCTCTCTTATGAAGCTCAAAACCATGATGATTTCCTATTGCACCATATTAAGCCAGTGATGGCATCACTTTGTTCCCTTTCATACCCGTGATGGTCTCAAAAAGGAAGTTTTCCCAAAGAGGATGAGAAGCTTCGTGATCTAGAAGCTTCTAGAGCGACTAGCTGGAGGTGGTTTCACATCGATGAGGTCGAATCCTCTTAATTTGACCTCTTGGTATCATCCCTATGAGCTACCACCTTCAGATCTGAGCATAATCCTATATTTGGAGGAGTCCTAACTCCCTCTCCCAACCTATAAATTCCTCCTCTCCCATTCCCAAATGGTTGATCTATGTCCATTTGTACCCCTATGCTGAGCTTGTGCTTAGAGGATAGTCATTAGATTTGGAGAAGGAGTGTTTGGAGAGTTGCCCTTTCAACATCAAGGCTATGGTTATAAGCTTCACTTTATTCTTTAAACAAATACAACTGATGGTTAATTTTCCCAAAATATATATGTTCATGTATGTATTTCCTTGGCATTCCTTGATCAGCTAAGTAGATTATCATTGGATTTTCTATTGGTTTTGGCATGCTTTGTTGTTTCTTGATCACTTTTGCAGGTACATAAGTGCTAAAAGAAGTAGGAACAAGTCTGTGACACAAGTAGTTCGAGGATCACAACAAAGGAAATTGGAATAACATCAGAGCAAGGTAGGTCATCTCTCTTGTTCTACTTTTCAATTATAATCTAGGAAGATGTCTAGCTGATTGTCATTTCAGTTGCTATACTCACTCATTGGGCTAGAGGGATCATCTTTGTCCACAAAGATGATTAACCTTG
Source organism: Pinus taeda (assembly GCA_000404065.3). NCBI lineage: Eukaryota > Viridiplantae > Streptophyta > Pinopsida > Pinales > Pinaceae > Pinus > Pinus taeda. Next base: position 223,168 of record APFE030410373.1, on the reverse strand, counting down.
TCAACAAAATGGTGATTCCACTAGGGAGCATATGACCCTTTCCTTCCCTTCTTTCACCTTGTCTTTTGATGAGTTTGATCAACCATTGATTTTTAGACTTCATTATTTGTTTGTAGTCAATGTCACTATCTAGTAGATGCCTGAAGATTGTTAACTTGAGCTATTTTTGAAGATTTTGGATTTCTCTTTTTTTTTCCTCAACCATCGCAGATTTAACCTTAAAAGTCATGATGATATCGTGGATTTTCTAGTTACAATAGTGATGATCACTACTTTACTCCTGACAGGTGCGATGATTGCAAAAAATTAAGAAATTTAGGCTTTTCTCTCTTATTTTTAGTTCTATTTTCCTTCTTCTTGTGATTTACTAGTGTGTTCTTCGTTGACTCTCTCATTGTCTGATTGCAATTGTATTTTAACTTGGCTTGAGTGTGCTTTAATTTTGATTAGCCTTTCAAGGTTGTAGGTCCTATAGGTCAACCTTCATCCACTCGTTGGTCTTCCCATCAGAAATCATAGATCAATTGCCTGTGTTAAACAGTCTTTGTGTGTTCAGACATACTTTGCAGATCACTTTTTGGTTCTTGTGCCTTAAGTTGTTTTTATTAGTGGAAATTGTGAAATTCACTTAAGCTTAATTTAGTGAACAATAGATTACAAATTGATTGTCTCATTGGAATCAAAAGGAAGTGTTTGCTTTGAATTTTTTCATGTTTCGAAGTGAAAGTGGAAATGTTATTCTTTTCATAGTTTTTGAAGCATTTTGATTTGCATTCAAATCATTGATGTGAAAGAGATTTTCATATTTGTTGGCTTTCATGCATCTCTTTCTTTGCACTAGATTACATTAGTTTCATTTTGAAAAAGAGAAAAAATCATCGTTATATCTTAAGGAAATTTTGCTTTAAGATTTGTTTTGGTAATGCATTTGCTTATCATATGAAAGATTAGATTTCATATATTTCATTTAGCGTTTGAAGATTTTCATGGATGGATTTTTGCATCTGTTTTGATGCATGGTTTGAGTGATCTCCTTCCCTACATAGATAACTTTCATTGAATTAAAGGTTTTCATTTCATCATCTAGTTTGCATTTTAGGAATAGGTAACATCATTAAGGCCTTGAAATTGAGACATAATTACAAGATCAACTTTAAAATATATCAGTTAACCTAAGGAGCATTTGAAACACTAACGATCATATGTAGTGGTCTAGGTTAGAGACATGTTCCGAAATCTTAAAAAATTAGCAGCTATCGTTCGCTTTTGCATTAGACAACACTAGCACGAACTTGTGCTCCACGTATTGTCGCGTATATAAAGGGAGACCCCCATAGGTTGCAAAACTTTATCTGTAGGAAGCCGAGTCTGCCACCCTATAAACATGATACACCGAACACAACATTCAGGGAGATTGCCTGAACGTATGTCAAGTCCTCGGTAAATTTATTTGCTGAGGTGTATATTTTAATTCATGGTTACTTGGTACTCCTTTCACCTAGATTCACTTGAGTAGTCATTTGATCTTTTCTGATTCTTTAAATTTGAAAAGATCATCGAGAAACTTGTCCTTCCAAGCTTGCGAAACTATTGGAAGTGACTAGAGCCACCTTTTTTCCCTTTTTTTGACTCTTAAAAGATGAAAAGCCAATGTTTTTGTTTTTAAAATATAATTGCCCACGATAAACATGTCGATCCCAAGAAGTTTCTTCTTAGACCAAACTGAGTAATTTCCTTTTAATTTCAAGAATTTTAAAGCCCTAAACAAATATTTCCTTTTCTTTCTTACCATTGACGGGAAGCCATCGTGGCTGAACTATCGACTCCATCTGATAGTTCCCCTTTGCTATTTGATAATGAATGGTCCTCCCAAGGAGTTCATCAGAAACTTCCTCTGTCACTTGAGGATCAAGGTATTGAACTTGGAACCGTTCTGAGTATCCAACCTTTTTCTTCTCGTCCTCCTCCATCAGATTCTTGGTCACCTAAAGAATCTGATCCAGATTCCTCTGATAATCCTATTCAGACCCTCAAGAGTCTTCAGACTCTTGAAAGGCCGCAAGGGTTGGTTGTTTATCCACCAAACCCATTGTTCGATCCTGTTGTGATATCTCCTCAGAGTCCTTATAGTCTGTACGATCGGCTTAGTATTCCTTTGGAGTTATCTCCTCTTACATCTTAGGTTCCTCATCACCAATTGTTTCCATCTATGGAGTCAGAAGGCAAGATCCCAGTCTCCTCTCTGGGTCATTCAAAATTTTCTGCTACCCATACTCCTCATGTAGATGATGAGCAGGGATATGAGTTCCCTCTAGAAGGCTTTCCTTATATAGGAAGAGTCTCGTCTCTCTCCTATTCTGAGACTAGTGGACCCATGTTACCACATGGCTATACCACTTTAGTTAAGTTAGTTTTGGGCACTCCTATTGCCTCATCACTATATCATAACCCCATCTAGTCTTCCAATGCTATGCCTACATCAGGTCCATTCATTCCGAACACGACCTCTCAACCAATTGTACAAACTGTAATCACTTCAGTTCCGGTTCAACCTACCATTCCATCTCAACCTGTTTCTTCATTTCAACTGACCCTTTCGATTCAACCGACTATCTCAGGTCAGGTCTCCATAAGTTCTTCTATCCCTTCGATGAGTGGACAGACTGTGCCACCATCTGGGGGGAAGATCCAAATATTCCTCTCATGTCAGGCGAAACCAACGCGAGTGGATTACAAACTCACATGGTTGAAATTAATCAACCTTTTTATGGTGCTATTCCTAACCCTACTAGTCCATTCAGACTAGGTCACATTCAATACCAGCAACCATATATGGCTCAGGTCCCATTCCAATAGGCTTATGTCTCATATGGTTCACAAGCCTTGGTTAATCTACCTTACATTCCTCAAGCTGGACCTTTTGCTCAGTTTGGTCAATCTGTTATTCCTGGTGGATATGGCCAGATCCAATTCAGGAGCTATCAATACCCTCAAGGTATAACCCCAAGAACTGTCTAGCTACCCTTGTAGCAACAAGGACAACCTTTGTAGCAGCAAGGGCAACCTTCGCATCAGTAAGGGTAATCTTTGCAGCAGTAAGGGAAAGTATTGTAGCGGTAAGGACAACTTCTACAGTAGCAGGGGCAAACTTTTCCATAGTCGCAACAACCTTTGAAGTATTAGACATAGTTTGTGTAACAGTGCTCCCAACCTTTGTCCTCACAAGGCCAACCTTTGTAACAACAAGGTCAACCTTTACAGCAACAAAGTCAGCCTTTGTAGCAACAAGGTCAGCCTTGGCATAAATAAGCTTTATATGTGTATCAACAAGGTTAGCCTTTGCAAGGTCAAGGTCAAACCCTACATCACCAGGGTCAATCTCCTTACATCCAGGGTCAACAGGTTGAGTAGCCTTATAACCTGTATGCCGTGTATAATGCTCATCAAAGGCCTATGGTAGGGAAGTATCAAGCCTACCCTGGATTGAATCCTCCTTATGGGCAAGGTAACCCTTAGTGGGGATAAAACTAGATTCCATATGGACAAAATCCTCCACTGTGGGGGAAAAATCCTTACCAACAAGGATGGAATCTGCAGTTTGGGTCTCCTTAACGGCCCTATATGTTGTTTAACATGAAATTTCATTTCTTGGCTACGTTGGAGCTACTTGATGTATCAAGGCTCATGAATGATCCCATTCTTCATTCGCCTTACTGACCTCCAGTTCTGATGAAAATTCCAAGTGATTTCCCTAAATTCGAGGGAAAAGCGAAGGAGGATCCACAAGCCCACGTGATGACATATCACCTTTGGTGCTCCTCCAATTCGTATGTCGATGATTCTATCTATCTTCGACTCTTTCAAAGAACTCTCATAGGTGATACTGCTAAATTATACATTGAAATGCCTCGAGGTACCTACAGTGACTTCAACTCTCTCGCTATGGATTTCCTCACTCATTTCCAACTGCGAGTTTGCTATGAAACTAACACTCATTTGCTTATGTCCCTTAAGCAAGAAACCATGACCCACATTTCCGATCATATCCATGAATGGAGACGTCGGTGTCACCTCATCAAGTTTGAGATTTCTAATGAGTTGTGATAGAATGGTTCACAAAATCATTCATTAGAAAAATTTCTAAGTACATAACCATGGGTGGATGTCTTACTTAAGAGAAAGCGATCAACCATGCCCATATTTAGATTTGTTCTATTCGCAATCTAGCACACTGTATGAGATGTTACATGATGCTTCGAGACCATCATCAGATCTGATAGGATCAAAGTCCTGGATACATCACTTGTTGACGATGTGATTAGTTCTGTGCCTTAGACTCTCGTGAAAGCTTCTTCAAAGCAAAATTCTGTCTCAAACACTAGTCCCAATCATCCCTCCAAAAATTCATCTAGTCCTGTAAAAAAATTTAAGGTTCATGTTGTCCAATCTACTACAATAGATAAGGCCTCTAAAGGTAAAAAGAAGGGAAAAGGTAAGGCTAAAGATGATGCCCCAAAACAAGACCCTCCTAAATCTTTTGCTGATGGCGCTTCTTAAAGAAAGCCGAAATATCCTTGCATCATATGTGAAGAGGATTATTACACTAAGGATTGTCCCCGATGATCTAAAGTTAGTTGCTTGATGAAAGGGACTCTAACTGTCTTAAAAGAACCCTTTCCATCACAACAAACCTAGTTGGTAGACCAACCTCAGTTTTCTTCTTCCTCAGGTTCCTAAGTGTTCATGATGCAAGGTTCATCACCTATCTCGATCACTACTTGAGCTAAAGACTATCAAGCCACGTCTAAGCAGATGATGGAGAAAGAAGCCACTGATACTCCTTATACTTCTACTCCATCCAGTTCTGGTCTGCTCCATATCAAGCGCCCTAATAATGAGTCTGTCATCTGGCCACCTCCCAAAGGTGTTCTTTAGAAGTCATCTTTTCATCTGAATGCTAGAGCTGCACAACATTACAATATTATTGAGGATTTAGCTCAGGCACCTTCAGCGATGTCTTCCTTGGAGGTTCTTCAATCATGTCCAATGCTATGGAAGTCTTTTTTGTTTGCTATAGGTGCTATTGATCCTTCTTATTCGAGTCTGATTACTTTCTATATAGAGAATCATGTTCCTTGTCTTCCTCATCAGATTGCATTTCCAATCCAGGTCCTTATAAAAGGAAAGATGATTCATCAAATGGTTATTGATGAAGGTGCCTCTACCTGCATCATCTCAGTTTCGTGTTGGAAAGACATTGGCTCTCCTCCTCTTAACCAATCTCCGAACACCTTGGAAGCCTTTGATGGCAGAGGTTCACGACCATACGATATTATCATGAACTTTCTATTTACATTAAAAGGAAAGATTGTTGAATTATAAGTAGAAGTCGTAGATGCCAATCTTAACTACAACCTTCTTCTGAGGAGAAGTTGGACTCACGCCATGTTTTATGTGGTGTCTTCTTTGTTCTACGTACTTTGTTTTCCTCATGAGGGAAAAATTGTCACGGTTGATCAAATGTCTTTCTTTTCTTTTGGTTCATTCAACGTAACATCCCTTACGTGGTAAATATTGATATTCCTTACAAGAGTGTGGAAGCAGGTCTCTTCAAAGACTCTACATTAATGGGTACCTTTTCTCTCCCACCTCTGAATTTTCATTTGGTCAATAAGATCTCATTTGCTACGGATCCTTGGATTATCCCTATCGATGATCAAATTGACTCATTTGGCGATGCTATGCCAAGTCCATTGGGGATAAATTATCAAGAAATTGTCTTAGCTTTGATGGCCACTTCAAAAAGCCATATTGTCTTCAATATGAACCTGGACACTTACGTGCCATCTCCCTGGATGGGTTCTTGGAATTCTTCATATCCTTTGAATGAGACATTCCCCAATGATGAGAGTATCATGGAGGTCATGTCTCTGGATGAAGTTCCATGGAACGGTCTGCATCATCATTCTTATTTTCTCCTTAGCCTCGATGAGATGTCATCTTGTCTTGAAGCGTCTGTTTCTCATTCTCCTACACCTCCACTTCAGACACCTATCCTAGTACATGAGGTCTTGTCAAAGGGTAATATGGGAAACATCACTGCTACAATGCCTCTTGACATTTTCGTTAAATCATGAATTTTCGAGAACATTCATATTGGGGTTTCTTGTTCTCCAGATGAGATCAGGATTTATACTTAAATTTTTAACGAATTCTGAGACGTTTTCGCTTGGTCATACGAGGAAATGGTTGGTATCGATCCAACCATAGTGGTGCATGAGGTTCCAACTTATCTTGGTGCTAAGATTGTTACGCAACGGTTTCGCCCTATGCACCCTCAAAAGGATGTTGTTATCAAAGCAGAAGTAGAGAATATTTTGAAAGCAGGTTTCATTTATCCCATTCCATTGACAAATTGGGTATCCAATATCATCCCTATTGCCAAAAAGTAGGGCACGATATGTGTTTATGTTGATTACCGCGATATCAATCGTGCGTTTCCTAAGGAAAATTATCCTACTTCCTTTATAGACCAAATCATTGACAAATGCATTAGGAGTGGGATTTTTTTGTTCATGGACAGTTTTTCTGGCTATAACCAGATTAACATTTCACCCACCGATTAGCATAAAATGACCTTTATCTATCCATGGGGTACTTTCACTTACAAAAATATTCCTTTTGGTTTGAAGAATGTTGGTGCTACCTTCCAACGAGCAATGTCTTATGCATTTCATGACATTTGACACATTGTTCAACCATAGCTCGACAACTTAATAGCTCATTCGACTAAACGTTGTGATCATCTAGATCACTTAAGAGCCATATTTTTATGATGTTGGCATTACAATATTCATCTCAATCCACACAAGTGTGTTTTTTGCATCAAATCAGGCCAACTCTTAAGTTTTGTAGTGTCTCGTGAAGGTATCAGGATTGATCCTTTGAAAGTTGAGGCCATAGTCAATATACCCCCCCCCCCCCCCCGCTACATCACACTGTTTGCAATTACAAAGCTTGCAGGGAAAAGCTAATTTTCTCCATCAATTTGTCCCTAATTACACCGAACTTGCCAAGGGTTTTACTCGCTTACTTAAGAAGGGGATCCCTTTGATTTTGGATGAAGTTGCCCAAGAATCCTTCCATGCTTTAAAGAACACCCTAATTAGTGCTACTTTACCGCATCCCCCCGATTACTGCCGTGATTACTTCCTGCATTTGGCTGCAACTAATACCACTAATTCTATGGTGTTATTTCAAGACAATGATGCCGACAATGAGCACATGGTTTATTATGTGCACCAGAATATTTTTGATACTAAGTCTCACTATGCTCATGTCAAGGAGCTTGCGTTGGCGGCAATTCATGCCATCAAAATATTTCGACGCTATTTCCTTTTATGGAAAACCACCGTGATTTCTGATTGTAACCCCATGACATATATTCTGACTCGCCAGTTACTGGGGGTAAATAATCCAAATGGATTGTGATCTTGCAGGAGTTTGATTTGGAATTTACTACTGCCAAATCAAATAAATCGCTTGTCTTTGCTGAGTTAATCTGTTTGCTTCGATCTGCAAGCACCCCAATTGATTTTACTGAGTAGATGCCTGATGAAACTTTCTTTTTTATCAACACTCTTGACCCATGGTATGGAGACATTATTTTTTATCTCCAAAGCAAGAATTTCCAATCTAATTTATCCCAATTCGACCAATGCCACATCCATCATCAGTCCTAACCCTATCAGATCCTTGATGATACATTGTATTGGGTCGGTGTGCACTCTCTTCTTCGTAGGTGTCTCACCCTTAAAGAGGCGGAGCGGGTCTTAAATGATTGCCACTCTGGTGCCTGTGGTGGTCATATGTTTGGATATGCCATTGCTCAGAAAATTTTCCACGCCGGTTATTTATGGCCTTCTATCTTCAAAGACTACATTCTAGCTGTCCAAAAATGCCATGAATGCTAGATTTTCAACCGGAAGAAGCACACCCCACTTGCACCCCTACACCCAGTAATTAATGTTGGCATATTTTCCAAATGGGGCATTGATTTCATGACATGTGACCCTCACTCGGCCGGGGGGCATGGTTATATCATCGTCGCCGTCGACTATTTTATGAAATGGGTCAAGGTGATGCCTACATGTAATGTTGACAGTAATATTGCTGCTCAGTTCCTTTTTAACCACGCCATAGCACGTTTTGGTGTCCCTCAAGCTATCATGATTGACCATGGATCACATTTTCATTAGCACATGATGGTAGAACTAACTGCTCAGTTGGGCCTTCGACATGATAACTCAACTCCTTATTATCCACAGGCCAATGGCAAGGTTGAAGCAGTCAATAAGGTTTTGATTACTATGGTTTAGTGTACCATTGGGAAGCACATAAAGGATTTTCATTTAATCTATTCTCATCTCTTTGGGCTTACAGAACTTTTGCTAAGACGGCCATTGGATTCATTCCGTTCTAGCTAGTGTACGATTTAGAAGTAACTCTTCCAATCGAATGCGAAATCCCTTCACTTAGGCTAGCCATCAAACTTATTCCGAATACCTCGCCTAAAGAGGAGAAACTTTTGTATATTTAAAGACTTGACAAGACTCGTCACATTGTTGCAATGGTCATCGAAGCTCAAAAGAAGCAAGTCAAAGCTCATTTTGACCAAACCGTTTCTCCTCGCACTTTTGCTGAAGGTAACTTAGTCCTTCTTTACGATCAAGCCAACAATAAATTGGGGGTAGGCAAGTTTGAACCCATGTGGCATGGGCCCTACATCGACAAGTGTGTCTTACAGAAAGGTGCCTATGAGCTATGTGATTATGAGGGAAATGCATTGTCACAACCCCGTAATGGTTTATATCTCAAAAAATATTACAAGTGAAATTCGTGTAATAATTTTTGTACATTAGTGTGTTAATTCATTAATATGTTTTTTTTCTTTTTGGTGTGTTTTTTTGCTTTGCAGACATATGTTTTGTTTTCTTACCTTGTGTTCCACTTGTTTTGCAGATGTCATCAGGTCATTACATTGGTTTTGCTGATGGTGCTTGTCATAGCACACGAAACCTATCTTTTGCAACATGGGTACTCTATGACCCTAATGGCGAGCTGATTAACTTACAAGGTATCTTCCTCAGTTGAACAACCAATAATATTTCTGAATATAGTGCAGTTATTGAACTCTTGTCAGAAGCAGTTGCTCTTGGCATAAGGGATTTAGTTGTCAAGTTGGATTTGCAGCTCGTTGTGTTACAATTAAACAATCATTACTTAGTGAGAAATCCACAAATATTACGTATGTATCTATGTGTTAGATTACTGGAAAGAAATTTTGATTACATTACATATCAACATATTCCACGTAATTTAAATACATTAGTCGATGCATTAGCAAATTTTGTTCTTGATAGGCATTGGGTCATTTATAAAACTGAATCATGTTATGAACACCTAAGTAGAAATAAAACATGTATATTATATATATTATATATATATATATATTATATATATATATATATATATATAATATATATTATATATAGTAATGATATATATAATATATCACATTTTTCCGGATTGTTTACATCAAAATGTCAAAAAATAGAGTGTTCTAGGACACTTGGCTTTCAAAGCCTACAAAATGTGTAAAAGACTAGATAAACTATCAAACTACACGGTGCTCATGATAGCAAAAGACCACCCTGATCACTTGGCCTAGTAGCCGACATAGTCTTGCAGAGTCTCCCACAGTGTGTCTCTACCAACACAGTGGAACATCATTGATAGTGGCATAATCTAGAACCCCTCGAGTTATTAACTCCATATTGCACTCCATCTCATCTAAAGGGTCAACCCCTTCCTCATAGTCCGCACCCACTATCAGATGAGAAGCTCACCATGATATTGGCGACATGCCTGGTGGTCTCTCTAGTCCCACATTTGCACATCTATCATAAGTCAAGTCTTAGTTTACACTTTTATAAAAATAAAAAAATCCAAAAAACAAGTTTTTAGTTGCATCAGTCCATTGTTTTCCTAGTGGAAGAGGTAGATCTTGATTCCATCTGCAATTTGTGCCAATGTAAGCATAGTAATCTACCAAAATTAGTTGGCATTCAATCCAAATGAAGAACTGTGGTGGATAATGCATATGTTGACCCGTGCCTCCTTGAGGCATGAGATGGCTCCATCTCACGAGTCTTAGATCTCATGGAGCAGGATGTGGTACATCTACTCACTGATACTAGAAGAGGGGCACTCGCTCCAAAAATAAGGTCACCAGTATAGAATTGAACCCAAATTGCTTCAGGTGTCCATGCTTACCCTTGGTCAGTTGTCACTTCATGTTTACCAAAAGGCCTCCACACTAGTTGAAGATGGTGGGGGTCAAACAAGTGATAGCATATTGGAACTGAGACTTTGAAGGCTTATTCAAGTCTTGCGTGTTGGATACATGCACCATGGTGAACAAAATCATTCTGAAGGTGAGGTTATCTGTGATTGTTGCTATCTTCACCTTACCTTCGTTGGTTATCTTGGCATGAGGACAATATATATGGACTAGATCCCTGGTACTCTAACCTCCTTGGCAAGACCCAAAGAGCTGAACTGATTCTCCTCGACAAGATAATCCCATGATGAAATAGATGTCCATATCCTCAAGTTCCAGTTCTTACCCTTTTATGATGAACATCTCTTGATCTACATCCCAAAAGTTGATTAGATAGGTCGGTAACTCCATTTGAGCCCTTAACCCTGTAGTCTTGAAGAATTTTAGCAGTCCACAATCCCTCAGAGCATTTATGCATGTCGGATCCTGAGTTTCTTGGAAGTTCTCAGCCTCATGGCCTCTTTATTTCCACTCCAAGACCATATTCTCCTGCAAAATAACATTTAAACACTTATTAACGCTTTTTACATGAATCAAAATCAACATTTTTTTCTTAAAAGAGAGTTTTATATCTCAAAAAATCGCTCTTGGTGCCATCGCACCTATTTTTATAAACAGTGAGATGGAATTGCGCAAGCCTTTAGGCTTAAAAGCGACCATCATGTGTCCAATGACCATACCTGTGATGGTCATTGGTGCCCTAAAATTTTTAAATCCTCCTTCTAGCATAAAATTTACCATTTAAATTGATTAAGAAAGTAATGAAATGCAAGAGCAGGGATGAGGCTCTTACCTGTCACAGATAGATCGTGAAACGACACCCTCGATCTCTCGTATTATCCACTAGAAAATTAAGAGAATTAGGGCATAAAAAGAACTTTTAGAGCTCTGTTTGGTAAAATGGTAAAAAATGAAATTACTTTTACCTATTTATAAGTTTTGAAAGTCATTTTGTCAAATATTTTTTAATATTTTAATATTTTCTCTCGATATCAGTGATGGGTGTGTTTCTTGTGCAGTTACAAGTGTCTTGAATGTGAACAATGATTATTTTTGACTGATTCTAGGAGTTTTATTTTATGTCTTTTTCAAACTTGTTAAATAAATGAAAAAGGAACCCCCCTAGAGTCATCTTTCAGCTTCTTTTTGACTCTCAAAAATTGAAAAGATTGCCGAGTACTTGTCATTTTGAACTTGTTAAAGTAAATGAATTGACATCACCTTAGTATAAGTTTACCTCTTTTTCGGGCTAAGATTGACTATTTATGAAAAAGGTACACCTTTGTTGACATGGTCAAGAGATTCCCTTAGATATTTTTTTCTACCTTTTTGGATTTGAGGGAAAAATTACGAAAATGGAGATGATGGAGTTTTCTTTTCCATGTGTTTTTCAAACTCTATAAATATGAAAAAGATACCAAGCTATTCTTATGTAGGGATCCTTAAAAATTTTCAATGAAAGACTCATCACCATGATGAGACCAAGCTTCTCCTTCCTTGGGCTTGTAAAACTTATTAGGATGGATTCATTTGAAGAATGAACTTACATGACAAGCATCTGCTATCCCCTTCAAACTTGTGACAAAAATAATTGGGGTACTTGATAGAAATAGTGGGGAAAAATGAAGATGCAACATCCTTTGTATAGGCAACATGTCTCTCTTGAACATGACACTCTTCTGCTGTCATGTTAGGTTTGGGATATCTTCATTGAGTCACTTGTCCTCCTAGGTTTGGGTGAGCCATTTTAAGTCTCATGTGAATATTCCACATTATCATCATGATCTTTAGTCCCATGTTGAGTGAGATGCTACCACACCCCAGAGTTATGTCACCAATATGTTCAAGCGAAGTCCAATCTACAGTTCTTTACCTATACATTGCTACAGTCCTAAATATTATTACAATTTATTCCTTGTTTCGTGTTGATGATGGGGGATTCATCGTTGCCCTCCTTCGATGGGTCACTTCCTGTCAACTTAAGCTCATTATCTAGTAAGATGACTTAGGAACTCCCTTTTAGTACCTTAGAGTTGGCATTTCCTAATGGCCAGTTCTTCGCATCCAACGACATGTCTTAATTATTGGCTTCCGATTGGGTGATTCCATGAGTGTTCGATCTCAACTTCATTATCACATTCATGGATTGTATTATTGTACCTTGAGAGCCATTGTAATTATTGGTGGTTTCTCTCGTATCGGATTAACAGTCCACATCATTAGCCGGTAATCGGGTGGTTTTCTAGCATGTTCGACTTCAACACTTTTATTCACATGTTAGAATTCATACATTGATCAGGTTGGGATGGAGCGCAAGGCCCTAAGTCTTGTCTGTTATGACTTAGGCTGCATGGAGTTATATGTCATTCATGATTTCTACTATACGGATGGTTATGACCATGCCATGAAACTTAATATTTATGATGATCCTTGTTATCTAGATGGCTTCGCCCATACCATGGATCTTTTACCTAGTATTCTTCATTCGTATGGATGCATCCATGTTGTGGATTCATGTATTGATCTCAGATATGTATATGTCTGTGCATCCTTGATTTGCAGGTCTCCTGAAAATGTGTGTCCTCGTCCTTGCTAAAAGCTCGTAAATCATCTCAGCCATCACTCCTCGTTCTAGATTCATGCTTTAGGGGACATTTGTTACACAATATTTTGTCATGCCTTATGCACTTCCCTGTGACATACCCTGAAGTGCTCAAATCATGATCATTATATAATATACTTATCCATGTATATAGCTCAGATCCCTCCTTTAACTTTTCTTGGAAAATCTTTGGAGCTTTTAAGAAATGACTCTTGAAACCATAAAATGAGGGCCATCTCTCTTATGAATCTCAAAACTGCGATGATCTCCTATTGCACCATTTTAAGCCAACAATGACATCACTCTATTCCCTTTCATACCTATGATGGTGTCAAAAAGGAAGTTTTCCCAAAGAGGATGAGAAGCTTCGTGATCTAGAAGCTTCCAAAGCGATGAGTTGGAGGTGGTTTCACATAGATGAGGTCGAATCCTCTTAATTTGACCTCTTGGTCTCATCTGTATGAGCTACCTCCTTGAGATGTGTGCCTAATCCTATCTTTGGAGGAGTCCTAACTCCCTCTTCTAGCTTATAAATTCCTCACCTCCCATTCCCAAATGGTTGATCTATGTCCATTTGCACCCCTATGTTGAGCTTGTGCTTAGAGGCTATTCATTAGACTTGGAGAAGGAGTGTTTGGAGAGTTCTTGGCTTGGACTTGGATTACTAATCAAGGAGAGCCTTTCAAAATCAAGGCTATGGTTGTAAGCTTCCCTTTATTCTTTAAATAATAACACAACTGCTGGTTTATCTTCACAAAATATATATGTTCATGTATGTATTGGCTTTGCATTCCTTGATCAACTAAGTAGGTTATTATTGGATTTGCTATTGGTTTTGGCATGCTTTGTTGTTTATTGATCATGTGTGTAGGTACATAAGCACTAAAAGAAGTAGAAACAAGTCTGTGACACAAGCGGTTCGAGGATCTCAACAAAGGAAATTGGAATAGCATCAGAGCAAGGTAGGCCATCTCTCTTGTTCTACTTTTCAATTATAATCTAGGAAGATGTCTAGTTTATCTTCACTTTAGTTACTAGACCCACTCATTGGGAAACAGGGATCATCTCTATCTACAGAGAGGATTAATATTGTCAACAGGGAGGCACCAAGTGGTAGCCTTCGATTGGCCCTCGTAAATCACAAATCACAGTGGTAGATAGGTTAGGTTAAAGAATCAGCCCCCATCAAAGTGTAGGTTGCGATGCAATGCAATCACAATCGCACATCGCAAGTTAATGGTAATAAACCTCCAATTCAAGGATGGATTTGTGATGTGATGCGGTCGCATATCGTAATCACATGGGCGACAAGAATCAACCCCAACCTGGCAAGGATTGGGTTGAGATGCGATATTGACCTAAGTTGCGATGCAGTCTAATTTCAAACACATATTGGCGAAAGGGAACAGAACATGTATCAGGAAGAAAATATTTGCAATGCAATGTGATTGCATATCACAATTGCATCAACAAAAAAAATCAACCTTGGACCCGATAGGGTATTAAGTTGCGATGTGATGCAATCACATATCGCAATCGCATTGGCCATAGGTTATCAGCCTCGAACTAGGCGTCGATTAAGTTCCAATGCGATAACGCCGATTGTGATGAGTGAGATTCTCTAGACGCGATATCTGTCTAGAACTACAATTAATAATCCCAGTGGGTCTATTATATTGTTAGTTCACATGTTTTCATGCGTTAAGTCCTGTGTTAAGGATTACTCCTGGAAAAGACCGATTGCAATGGCCGACAGACAACGAAATTGTAGCCTTAACCGTCGGGCCCTCCACTCCACGTGTGATCACTCAGCCTTAACTATGAGATAGGTGGGTTTGATGGTGAAACATTGATTTCAGTGGAACTGCTAGCTTTGTCTGCGGTTAATTAATTTAATTGGCAGTAAGCCAGATTTGGAGAAGGAAATTGTAGTGAGACTGGCAGAAGTCATAACTAAGGCAATTTTCGACCAAATGGGGTGCAAAAAGAGGCTAGATAGCCATTTTTGGGAATTCTGAACTCATTGGAACAAGTTTCAAGATCAAAGGAGAAATTTTGGATAATATTTTTGTAAAGTGAACCCTATGGGTGCCCTGGTCAACCAGAGTATAGATTTAGTTTATGGAGGAGTTTGAAGATGGAGATAACCTTGTAGGGGTATTCCGGCCTCCATATTTTTTCTACAACAACCATTACAATAGTGTTGTAGTTGTATTTATTCTTTTCTCTATATGTGTATGGAGAAATAGACTTGTTTAAGTACTTCAAGTGGATGGTTGTACTTGTTTATGCTCTTGGAATTTGGAGTATGGGGTCTTGATTTGAGAGCCCTTATCTTGTTGATTGTTTCATGACTAACTGTAGGTTTTCATATGTTTAGAGTAATTATTTGCAAAAGAATGTTCCTTGAAGGGGAAGAAGCCACTCTTTTTGTCAGCACATTTATGTGCTCTTTATCTAAAGAATTGTGAGCATAATGAGAAGGGGTCATGCCTTTAAAGCTGATCCAAGGAGATGTAGGCCAGGAGGAGTGAAATCCTTTACGAATGGCCGATGTATTATTTTTTGATGCATGCTTCCATTGAGTGTTTTGGTTTCATGTTTTAAGTTTTCATCATGAAACTATTTTTAAGAAAAAAACACATAAATTCATGCTTCTACTTGCTAATTTGGAGTACAATCTCAAGCACATTTTTATATTATGATGAGGGGAATTAGCATAACATTACTAATTTTCCCCAATTCAGATCAAGTTGGTATCATAGCTATGGTTTTTTCTTTCTACAAGGAGGAATTGACTGCTATTTGCAAGTAAATATGTTTTGAAGCTCATTGAGGAGAAGGTTTTGGAAAGGAGAGCAAGATTGTTTCAATCTCTACCACCAAGTTCTACCTAAAATTGCAGTAGAAGCTTCAACAAAAGCATGTCCCAAGGAGGAGAGTTTGCAATAATGTCAGAGGATGTGAAGGCTTTTAGAAAGGCTTTCTTAGACATGGCAGAAATGGTGAAAGTCCTCTATGAAGAGATGAATACCAATTTGCAAGGTGAAGGATCTAGAATTCCAAGAGGAGAATTTTCTCTAAGGGAAGAAGGTAACAAGAATGGTGATAAACCACCATCTTCTCCACAATATTCATGTTTTTCTACAACTATTATGCAAGATGCTAGTGTAGAAAGTCCTCCAGAGAAGGAAGATGGACAAGTTTGTACCTTCTGTCCACATGATGTGGAAAATGAGTTTCAATCAACACCCAAGTTCGAGGAGCTAAAAGAAGAGAGCCTAAGGGTCCAAGAGGACACATCTTGAATTAAAGGGAATTCGAAAGCATCTTCATATGCCAATCAAAGGATGCAGGAAATGGTAAGAATTTACATGCCTCTTCCTTATGTGAAAGTATT
The DNA here is from genome assembly GCA_000404065.3 of Pinus taeda. Lineage (NCBI taxonomy): Eukaryota > Viridiplantae > Streptophyta > Pinopsida > Pinales > Pinaceae > Pinus > Pinus taeda. The sequence goes on along the minus strand of APFE030410373.1, from coordinate 206,764 downwards.
GATGTAAATTCATTTGCGGTCTTTGAAAAACACAACAAGGCATTGGATCCAAACTTTGGACGAAGATGAGTTACAAGGGAGGAGGCCTTGGAGTAAATCAACAGGGCATTAAAAATCCAATTGTAGCCAAAGAGAGGCCTAAATACAAAGGTTTAGGCTATGTCACCAAAGAATAATGGTCTTCTATTGATGGTTCATGGATTGCATGTTCCTATTGTCGTAAGGGAGGACATGAGGAGGCAAGATGTTGGAGTCTTCACCCAGAACTGGTTCCTGCATGGTTCCTCAAATGTAAGGAGGATTTGAATGGGAAAACATCTCCAAAGAGAGATGAAAATGTTGAGAAAGAAAGGAAGCACAGTTATTCCAGCCACGTGAGTTCCTCACACAGGAAATGTAAGCCAAAGGACAACAAACATAGGTATAACTGTTCTATTAATTTGAAAAATGTTAATTCAAAAGTTGTTAAAGCAAATTCTTTTCATGGTGGAAAACAAAATGTAGATTTCAATAACGTGTTAAGGAAAATGTTTCCATGCACCTTTTGTCTTTCATCTAACCATTGTGTAGATAAGTGCGATAAGAGGAAAGCAATCATCGAGAAGATGTATATGCAATGTAAGCTAAAGGACAACAAACATAGGTATAACTGTTCTATTAATTTGAAAAATGTTAATTCAATTGTTGTTAAAGCAAATTCTTTTCATGGTGAAAAACAAAATGCAGATTTCAATAACGTGTTAAGGAAAATGTTTCCATGCACCTTTTGTCTTTCATCTAACCATTGTGTAGATAAGTGCGATAAACAGAAAGAAATCATCGAGAAGATGTATATGTATATTGGAATTGATACTGAAAGGAGAAAATCCCATCCAAAGATAAAGGCAAGTGAGCCGAGGGGAGCTCAAAATAATTTATGTAATCACTGCAATATCAATGGGAATTGGGTCGAGAAATGTTGGAAATTGTTTCCACATCTTCATCCTGGTAAGGGAAAGTAGATCATGCAAGTACAAAAAGAGGAAGTGACAACATAAAAAGTGGAATAAGATGCAACCATCCCTAAAACAACTTCAGGAGAAGAGAAAGTTCAAATAGAGGGTTCATTCACCTGGCTAGGTAAGAAATGGGTAGACTATTTATCCAGCTGAAGTTTGTAAGTTTATGTTTTGCACTAGTTTAATATCCCCATAGTTGGGTAATTTGTAAAAGTGATGTTCATAAATAAATCACTTATATGCAACAATGTTTTTATTTAAGCATTACAATGCTAGTTTGGATGTTGATAGTCAAATTGAATGGAGAAATTTGGGAGTCAATTTCATTCCATTTTGTAAAAAGCATTTTAACTCTGTTGTATGAGTAGTTGTAACACATTTAGTATGTTCCAAATGTGTTTAGCACTTGAGTTATACGAGTATTCACTATGTGAAGCTTGTTTTGGGTTCATTTGAAAAAGTCTTTTAGGATCTTATCCTTGATAAGGATTTTGCAGATAATCTTCTTCGAATTTTTCTTGGGAAGGATGTTGTTGTGGATGGCCATTGGCCATAGTGACATGGGCAGGTTGAGAAGAACATAAGACTTGAATCTTTTGTTGCATAACAAAACATGTAGTTTGCAAGATATTGTATTACGGGTTTGGAGGGGATGCACATTACGTCATCTCATCCTTTATGGCTCTGAATAACAAAGGTGAAGGAGAAGGAAGAATGACATGTAGGATACTTGAGGTGCAGAAAAAGTACAGAACAATTTCAGATTAATTAATTCTTTTGGAGACCAACATTTTTAGTGGGGAAGAGTGATTAGGAGCTTGAAATTTTTCAATCAAAGTGTTAGAATTTTTACAGGTTTAGCTTCATAATGAAGAGCTTGTCATTCTGAATCCAATGGTGTGAACGAAACTCAAATTTGAGATCGTATGCAGAAGTTAGAGACAGTCAAAGTTCAAGGTTGACTTGATGTCATGGCAAGATTTGGATGATGTGGCAAAGTTCCTAGCTAATTAGGAGGCACCAAGTGGCAGCTTGGCCATTGCAAATCACAAATCGCAGTGGTAGACAGGTCAGGTTAAAGAATCAACCCCCAACATAGTGCAGGTTGTAATGCGACACAATCACAATTGCACATCGCAGGTTAATGCTAATAAACCCCCAGTTCAAGCATGGAGTTACGATGCAATGCAATCACATATTGTAATCACATTGGTGAAAATAACTGGTCCTGACCTCAACAAGAATTAGGTTGCGATGCGATATCGACTGAAGTTGCGATGTGGTATAATCAAAAATTCATATCGACGAAAGGGAACAAAACATGTATTAGAAAGGAAAGGTTTGCAATGCAATGCGATTGCATATCACAATCACATAGCGTAATCGCATCGGTGACAAGAATCAACCTCGACCTTAGCAGGGTATGGAATTGTGATGCGATGTGATCGCATATTGCAATTGCATTGGCCACAGGTTATTGGCCCCAGTCCGGGCGTGGATTAAGTTCTGATGTGATAACGTTGATTACGATGAGCGAGATGCTCCGGATGCAATATCTGTCCATAGCTGCAGTTAATAATCCCAACAAGTCCATTATATCTCTAGTTCGCATGTTTTCATGTGTTAAGTCATATGTTAAGGATTACTCCTGGAAAGGACCGATTGCAATGGCCGATAGACATCAGAACCATAGGCTTAACCACCGAACCCTCCACTCTGTGTGTGATCATTCAGCCCTAACTGCGAGATATGCAGGTTTGATGGTGGAACTACTAGTTTTGTCTGCGGTTAATGAATTTAATTGGTAGTAAGCCAGCTTTGGAGGAGGAAATTGTGTTGAGACTAGTAGAAGTCATAACTAAGGCAATTTTTGACCAAATGGGATGCAAAAAGAGGCCAGATAGACCTAGATAGCCCTTTTTGGGCATTATGAACTCCTTGGAAAAGGTTTCAGGATCAAAGGAGCACTTCTAGATAGGATTTTTGGAAAGTGAAGCCTATGGGTGCCTTTGTAAACCAGAGTGTTGATTTAGTTTATGGAGGAGTTCCAAAACGAAGATAACCTTGTAGGGGTATTCCAACCTCCATATGTTTTCTATAGTAGCCATTACATTAGTGTTGTAGTTGTATTTCTTGTTTTTTCTATATGTGTATGGAGAAAGAAACTTGTTTAAGTACTTCAAGTGGATTACTAAACTTTTTTATGATCTTGGAAGTTGGAGTACAGGGTATTGATTTTAGACCCTTATCTTGCTGATTGTTTCATGACTAACTATAGGTTGTCATATGTTTAGAGTGATAATTCTTTGTGGAAGAATGTTTCCTTGAAGGGGAAACAAGCCACTCTTTTTGTCAGCACATTTATGTACTATTTATCTAAATAATTGTGAGCATAATGAGAAAGGGTCATGCCTTTAGAGATGATCCAAGGAGATGTAGCCCAGGAGGGGTGAACTCCTTTATCAATGGTTGGTGTATTATTGTTTGATGCATGCTTCCATTGAGTATTTTGGTTTTATGTTTTAAGTTTTCTTCATGAAACTATTTTTAAGCAAAAACACATAAAATTCATGCTTTTACTTACTAATTTGGAGTACAACCTCAAGCACGTTCTTATATATTGATGATGGGAATTAGCATAGCATTACTAATCTACCGCAATTTAGATTAGGTAGTCACCCTTTGCTATTGATATCAAAGGGGAAGAAGAATCAAGGGAAGAAGTTCAGATGCATGTATTTAGGGGTATAATTGATCTCATGGGGAGTACATATGTTTCTAGGAATGAAAAATGGGGATATTGTAGAAAATTGGTTTTCATTGATGTCAACCCAAGCATCACCAAAATAAGCCCCACTTTCGTTGATAAAAATGACAAGGAAAATCAAGTTTCTTGAGCTCAAGACCATCATCATTTAATTCTCCTAATCATGTCAATTCCAATGGTAGGTAGCACATATCCTAATTCCTCATGGTCTAGGAGTTATGCCTCTTTCAATATTTGAGCCACAGTTTTGGTCAAGGAACCCCAAAGGAGGTGTTACAAGTACTTTTATATTATAAAATTAAATTAAATTAAAAAGGGTCTTATACTATTCTAGTTAAAATTCATGTAAAAGGAATAATTCAAAGGAAAATCAATTGCCTAAGTCATCCATCAATGTTAAATTTTGAAATTAAAATGCAAAAGTATCCAAATTAAAGCTAGCCTAAAATAATGTGGGGATTTTGGCTCCAATTTTAAAATTTGAAATTAAAAGTTTCCTCTCCTTTGATCAAGTCGGCTAGCCCCCTCTAAAATGGTCCATGACCTCTATATATCTCACTTTTTTTTCCTTCCATGGCATGATTAAGTTGATATATTCCCTTTGTGAATTTATAACCTTGAGTAGTCACACATAGCAAAAGATAGGTCATTTTTTGGGAGTAATCATGCTAATTTCTTCATGATTCTCTCTGATATTTTTGGCCCATTTTAGGGAAAAATTGGTGAAAGTATATAGACTGAGCCTTAACATTTTGATCAACTTTTTTGTGCAGATTTGTTGACTAAATCAGGGTACATTTGCCATTGGCCTACTTAACCTTTTTGTTCAGACATCTACAAGAAATTTTTGAAGCTATTTCCATGGGATAATATCAATAATTCAATGAATATACAACCCTTCTTCTCCATGGCATCTATTTGGTCTAGTTTTGTGACATGTAGATTAAATTTAAGATGTATCTTTGTTACAGATCTATTAACAGTGCTGGAAATCCATACACCAAGGGGTCTCCCTGATGTGAAGTCCCAATTAGAGCTCACACCATTTCGAGTAGGAGCCCCATCCAGAATATCGACCCATTTTCCATATATCTTAAAGATTTACCTTGGCTCTAACTTCCACCAAGAGAGAGGAGTGCATGGTGCCTTAGAATAGAAAGGGGGGTGTGTCTGGTGAGCATTTGATTGTATGTGTGTCAAATTTCTTTCATTGTGGAGGGGAGGAAATGTGAACCTCTAAGAGAGAGATAGTAGTACCACCCTAGTAGAGACACACATGAACAATAAAATGTTGAAAAGTGTAACTAGGCTTGGTCTTCATAATGACATTTAATTATGATTTTATGTAATGAGATGTAAAGAAGAAAAAAGCAATTATTGTATTTACTTTCTTCATGGGTTTCATGATAAAGAGATCTTGTTTTTGAGTAAAGGCTCCCATTGAGAGTCGTTATGAATTATTTCTCATCTAGTCATAAAATGATAGTGCCATTGTCATGTAATGAAGTCATGTTACACTTTGTAAAAGGTCAAACTTGTCTAGGTAAAATATCCTCTAAGACCTTGTCACTTATCCTCTTCAAGTTGGCCTACAACAATGGAAGGACTTGCTAAAAGAAGTCGGCTTAACCTCTAGTGATCTTGTCGGCCTAAATGACATGTGTTGAGGTGTATATATAGCCACACTAAGCCTCACTTAGAGGCAAGCAACTCGAAAAGCATTCGGTCTAGTAGAAAATGGGAAGAAGAGGTCAAACAAAAGTGCGAAGAAGAGCTCAAGTAGAAGTGTGAAGAACGGGCTCCAAGCAGAAGTGCGAAGAAAGGATAACAAAGGAAGGATTCTTCTGGTAGAAACAAAGGAGAGTTTCTTCTAGGCCAGTGAAGGAGAGATTTTTCTAGGTTAGTGAAGGAGAGTTTCTTCTGGGGTCAACGAAGGAGAAGTTTCTTCTAGAGGTAGAAAAGAAAGGATTCTTCTAGAGTCAACAAAGGAAGGGTTCTTTTAGGGTACTTTTTCTTTGTGACCGAGCTAGAGACTAGATGTCGAGATTCTCTAGGGGAAGCCGAGAAGAAGCAATGTGAAGGATAAAGACCGAGTTTCTGTAGAGGAGGCCGAGGAGAGAAGTTTGAAATCAATAAGAAAGTCGAGGAAGGGAAGAGGCAGAGCATCAAGTTTAGTGACAAGGTTCTTGGGAGGATACTAGAGTCAAGGGTCTTTGTCATGGTCTTGGTAGTCATCAATTGAAGATCTAGAAGAATAATTTTGATTGGGGTTTCCTCTCAAGAGGTGAGAAGTTTTGGCCATGGCTGTTAAGCCTACATATGGTGTCACTTTTATTTTATTGTGCATATTGGTAATTTTCTTGATGAAAAGAAAACAATAATAACATAATGAAGAAAACATTATAAGATAAGAAGTAAAATTATATCACAAGCAATTATTGAGCAAACAAATCTTTTAACTATTCATGCCTTATATTTATCAACATGGTTTCAGAGCTTAGGTGTTAAAGTCAAGAAGGGGCATTCAATCAAGAAGACATAAAATAAAGATCGTAGTAGATTAAGGGGATACCAAGGTTAAGATCCTCAAAACCCTAGATCAAAGAAATCTACACCAGCAAGAGTCTTGAAACCATCTTCAAGAAAGGAGGAAGATTAAAACATTCAAGAAGGATTGTGAATCAAGGTCTCTCATATCAATATCTCGAGAAAAAAATCCTCTATAAAAATAGAGATTAAGGAGGACGCAAATATCTATTTTTCAAGTAAGTCTATGACTATATATGATAATAAAAAAATGTCTTTTTGGAAGGAAAGCCATAAATTTGTTGGGGCTACAAATTACCTTGCTTGGAAAAAAATGACAAACCTAAATCTGATTGAGAATGAGGTCATAGATCACGTGAAGGGGTCGATAATCTAGCCTCGAAAGGAAGATACTCAAGCACATGCTAGATTCATGAAGGGAGAAGTGAGAGTTGAGAGGATTATTATAGAATATATAAAAGACTCTCTAATCCCATATGTATCAAATTTGGAGGCCACAAAATCTATATATGAAAAATTGGTAGAGTTGTTTTTTTTAAGTACTAAAGGAGAATTAATATATTTAAGGAAAGAACTCTACAAACTCAATCTGTCCAAGGAAGATGGAATAACCTCATACTTCATGAGGATATAAAAAAATCGAGATCCACTACAAGAGTTGGGAGAATTCATATCTGATAGAGAGATGATCACAGTGGTACTAAATGCACTACTGGAAGAATGGGGTAACTTCACTTCAAGTTTATATGGGAATAAAGAGACTACTCCATTTCAATATCTATGGTTTCTCTGTAAGATCAAAGAAACTAGACTGAAAGCAAAAGTTGTAATAGGAGAAAATGAGCAGAATCAAACATATGCTATTATGACAAGAAGAAAAGGGAAATTTGGAAAGTTTGGTCCTCAAAAGAAAAGGAAGATCATGGCTAAGGTAAGATGTTATGGTTGTCAGGAACTTGGGCACTATAAAAGAGATTTTTCTAAACGTAATATGAACAGGAGGGATAGGGAAGAAGCCCATATTACTGAGGAAGTGAAAGAACCTAAGGCAAATAAGATTAAGTAGGAAGAATTAAAAGATCTATTCTATGACTAAGATGATCTCCTTCACTAGAAGGTACTTTCCACTTGTAAATTATATATAGGAAGCAATGTAAATAAGATAGGATGCATCAAATTAGAAAATAACATCATGATAGAAGCATTAGAAGTAAGAGTTCTTGACACAAGAAGAAGAAAGAATGTTTGGAATAAATTCTATTAATTACAAAGAATAAGGGCCCTTGGAAACTTCACTTAAATATCAAATAATACTTATAAGAAAGAAGTAGATATTATCATCAACTAGGATCATCATACAAAATTCAATAAGGAAACATATGTTGGGTGATAAAGATCCTCAAGTTTCTCTTATGGAATCCTTATCAAAGGATTCACCAATCTAGAAAAAACAAGTCTTTCATCAGGAAATCCAACTGTTGGCTTATTGGGCCCTGACCTAGGTTTGGAAGAGTTTTTAGCCAAACAAATCCTGTACTTCTAGCCTTTTCAGCAACAATCCGCAGAGCGCGGACTGAAGTCTCACCCAAGGTAGTAGGGGAGGGTGTTTGAACTAGGTTTTCACACCCTAGGGATGTCTTGATGAGGTCTAGAGATTTCGTAACCCGATCTACGCACTTATGCTATTTCGTGCAGCAATCTGGCCTTCATGAAGATCCACAAGGGGGAGTTTCTTAGGTCTTTAGCCTTATTACTATTATTATAGATTTGAATTATTCCTTACAGTCTTTAAGAAAACTTTTAACATTTAAACCTAGTGCGCACAGTCATAAATCTTAACAGTAGTCATAAAATCATAACATGAGCATAAACATTCAGATCTGAGATAAGATACACAATAATTCAAAAACACTTATCTTTATTAATTCTTCCTCTCTGTACAATACAATTCCACCTTACGCACTTAGTTGCAGGGGTTCGTGCACACAGCTGTGGACTCTACCAGGCCTTTGTGCACACAGCTGCGGACTCAACCAGGCCTCTGTGCACATAGATGTACAGCCTCTTCTACCCTTTACTATCCTTGACTTGGACTTACAGACTCAGAGCACTTTCACTTTCACCAACCCATTCATCAAGCTATCATCCCCAAAACTATCTTCTAATCCTAGATCCTTGCTCTATTTATACATTTCCATGGTCCGCAGACCATGGGAAAGCCAACACATTCTAGATTAATTTATAAAATTCTAGGGCAAACTACCCTTGGACTTAACCCATTACAATTCACGCTCCACATACTTTGTGGAAATTTTACCAAAAATTGTGGGCTTTAGCCCCAAAACGGTTACGTGGGGGATCCAATACCCAACAAACCTTCAACACAATCACCATGACTCATCTTGAGTCACTCAGCTGGTACTGTGATCTTTTTGTAGAGGTGATTCAATAGCTTCTGTGCTTCGCTTACCTTTGCAACACATTCATCTGCCATCTGCTATACTTGTTGTGCACGAGCCTTTGACACATCCTTATGCTCCACTTGCTTCTCAAAGTGCATATAATACTTGTAGGTGGGCTATATTTCCCTCAATATTGATGGTGACTACAAATGCCTCATCAAGCCATGGTTGGATGTGCTCCTTAAGGACCACTTTTTTCTGACGTGCCATGTCGACTTGTGTTTTGAGTGCTTGGGCCTCCCTCATCTTAGCCAATCAGCTAAGTAACACAAGCGTTTGTGTAGTCCCCCAGACATTATCATAGGCTTGCTGTAGCTCCCGTGTTTCAATCTCTAACCGACGTAATGTTGGATCTTCCTATAGTGCACTAACCATGCTAAAGGACTGATCTAGCAAGCCGGTACATGCCTGACTGGCACGAGCTATTGCTTCCCACCTATATTGGATGACACATTGCTGCTGCTCTCTAACTTCTGGTGGTGTAGAAGGTTGTGCCTTGAGTCTTAGTTCATTCATCTATAAGCTGAGGTCCAACTATACTTTTGTTGCTTCTTCCTTTTCTTCGCAAAACCCAGTGGCCAACTTGTGGATCTGTATGCCTATAGGTAAATCTATCGTAATCTCGAGCTAAGGGGCATGACAACATGATTCCTACACAATTTACTCCAATTGCTAATTATGTGCTACTGCTTCATCTATTTGGAGTCTCAAATTCTTGATGTTAATTCGCTGCTCACAGAGAAATTGTACCACATGTCCTTCCCTAGTGCGGAGCTCTGTCGTTGCGACATCTTGTAGTAAGTATAAAACTTCTCACGGAACGATAGCCAAGTTTATTCCAAGTCTTGAGAGTCGAACTGCCACAACTCTATCTTCCCCATTATTTATTGTCAATGCTCCAACCGGAAGTGCGATGGTATTAGCCATTTTGGCCTACAGCAGCTACTCGATCGCGACCGTACCTGTAGCTCCATGGGCAGTTATCATGCCCAGCTGTGGGGCCCTTGCTTGAAATTCCTGTAGCTACATCCTGAGCACCCCCAACACAGTCTGTTGCTCTATCATGGCCTCATCGAGTGCCTCCCTGGTAGCTTTGTGCACTGTATCCCCGATGTGACATAGGTCGCCCTCAGTGAGTGTGATAGGTTCCGCGTCTAGCTTGGATGCCTTAGTCTCTTCCTTGACCTTGTCTGCTCTATCACGCACGGTCCTTTTAAGAGTGCACTGGTGGTACTTGGCTTTGCACCTTCCATCACAGTATCCATTTCCGGCTCTGTAGTTACATGCGTGCTTCTTTCATCTTTTGTTGTGGCAACCTATCCTGTTGTCGCCTTGTCTGTGGCAACCTGCGCTGCTTCTCAAGATGGCCATACTTCCTCAGCGACCTATTCATTTCGCTTCTGCTGTGCTAGGGATTTGGCGACAACCTTCTACTTTTGGATTATGGCCTCAGCACGTCCTACCACATTTGGTCCACGCCACTTTGGTGACGTAGTTTCAAGCACTGTGAAAACAACATCATCAATGGCGATGGAAGGAAGCGTGGTCCATGTCTGCTCTAGATCCTTGCGCGCCATGGTATATATGTGGTGCATATTTTCCATAAAGTCAGCAACGCTTTTCACATTGTCATATACTTCGGTAGTTAAGTGGGGTTTCTGGTTGATCCATTTTCGTATGCTTGCATCCATTCGTATCTAGAAAATCTTGACTTCGCGGATTTTGGTGGCATCCTTCATTGCCCATAATGATACGTATATGGCTGCCTTTGGCCAATTCTGGTTTAGGGGAGGAAACTGACTATCTTCGAGTAATTCAATTATAACCAATAGGATGGATAAGAGTAACCACGAATAGTGGAAGCTCTTACCCTCCTGTTGGGCTTCCTTATAGTTCGTTAGGAATTCGTCGCGGAGGAATTGCACCCAATTAAATCGTACCCCTTCCGCACATTGCTCAACTAATGTGATGACTGTTGCTAGTACCTCACTACCTAAACATTTTCTCATTACCTTCTCGACCAGCAATTGGGTAGCAATGCGAACCCCTGTGTTCTGAATGCTAGTGATAAGATACACTCTCTGCTTTTTCTCCAAGTTGTATTTCTTTTTCATAGTTTCTGCAATCTTCAAGTAACCACCCATGCCAACTATTTTTGTGGGGTCCTTCCCTCATAGGGAAGTTGAGAGATCCTATGAATGAGTTCCATTATGATGGGGATGGGTTTGCCTAGCCATAAGTACCCATCGTGCAGTAGGCAGAGCAGTTGCCTGATGACCAATATTATGATTGTGGCCCAATGAAAATGTGGAATTGATAGGAGGTGGAGTAGCTCGGCCGCCTCCACCTTTTGCAACCCTTCCTTCTACTGTAGTGTTGTAACGACCCCCTCTGTGCTTTGTTCCATCAATTCACTAGTTTCCAAATGAGGAAAATCCTTAGTATCCACGAGGTCCCAATCTTCAAATTTCATAGAGGGGATGTGGCCAAACTCTGTTCCTTTGAGTAGAACACCATTAGGGAGGGACAGGGTTATAAGCTTGCTCTAAAAAACATCCAAATCTTTAGGTACCCTGACCTTTCCTTTCTGTGGAGGGACATACTTGGGTCGTTTTTTCGGGGCCTGCATTAGTTGGATATCTTCCTCTATTTGTTCCTCTAGTTCCATTTCTTTGACATATATCGGAGGGTCCTCTTCCTCATCATCGCTCTCAATAGTAACAACTTTGCCTTGTTCTTCCATTGACAACTTTCTAAATCATGGATTCTACGGTGACATCTGTACTGGTCCTATTACCTGGGGGTCCTTCTTGGTCCGCAGCATCCTGGGTGATTTAGGGATTTTGGCTATCCCTCTCGCTTGTGGCACAAGGTTCTGTGTAACATCCTTGGTTGTGGATATCGACCTTAGTAATGACTCTTGTAGTTCCTTTGGAAATTCTTGAAACCATGTGCTTTCTTTCAAGAGCTTCTCATTCATCTTTCTCCTATCATTTTGAACCCATAACATCCTAATCTTCAAATGGCCAAACTTTGTTTGTGACAAGCCACCTGTTCTTTATATACTTTTTCAATTCAAATTCAGTTGTGTCCCCTGTTCATTGCTCATTAATGCGATTTTGGCAGTAGATCCGTTTAACCCTATGTCTTAATTACCCGCCATCTACTCCTCAGTGTCTTAAATGGGACATCTTGTCATGAACAATGTCTGCAACAGTCACCTTCCATCCTTCCCAAGCAGCAGCGCAGGCCCTCATATGCGGATGCGTTCTATATTGCTTACTGATCCTGCGTGCCATGTTCGCGCCATGTAAGCTCCCTATAGACTTCTTTATAGGCTTTCCCCCTCTTCCAACTGTGTGGGGTGCTGAGACTAGGCCTCCTACGGATAGTCAGGTGGTCACACCCCCCATGTGAAGCTTCCACTTCCCTACTAGCCCAAGCTACAGGCACCCTTCGTGTACTTTTGCATCTAGTAGTGCGTCACGTCCTGTGCTACCCTATTCAGTAGGGTAAGGTTGCAACCATGATAGCAGGGTCACAGCTTGTTCTAATATCATAGGAGAGCCATCCAGGTCTGGGCCCATTACGCAGCCTGTTTATGCAACTCCACTTTTTATTTTGCTAATTTCTTCATCCAACCTCATGCTTTTCCTCCTTAGCCTTACCCATTCTTCATCAAGTTTGTGCAGTCTCAAGCAGTCATGCCAAATAGCTTCATGCAATTTCCAAATTCCTCCGCCTAAGTTAGTCCAAACTACTGGGGTATTGCGAGGGGAAATTTTCTCCACCTTCCTGATTTCATCTGATTTGGGCGTGGATATGGTCATATTCACATGATTTGTCCTATTTATGGTCCTAAATGCCCACCAAACCCTTGGTATGCATAGATTTAGTTGCAGTGTTGGTTGTGTAGTACACAGCTACATCCCTCGTCGAAAGTCGGTGCCCAAATCACTCCGTCCTAGCTACCCAACACACGTTCGACACTAAGGGCCTCCAACCCATACATGAAACTTCCTTTTCCGTTCATGCCCATTTCTCCTAATCTTCCTAGGTTCTTTCCACCCCTGTATGGTTGTTGCGCATAGTACCCCTTCTTGCTTCTACACCATAGTTCCCTAGTGATCTATGAACTCATCCCCATTGGTTGCGTCATCACTGGCTGATAGTGTCCTTATTTCGGTTGTCATGTGCCACAGTGATCTGATCATCATATTACAATTTAGCGTTGTTACATCATGCAATCAGTTCTACGAGTGCTCTACTTCTTCATCTGAATCCGACATGCAGGAATTGTCACATTCCCATGAGAGTCTTTTTTCTATTGTTGGATTTACTCAATCCTTGTCTTGTGTTGTTATCTGGTAAATGCAGTCTAGTTCATCATCACTGTCTTCATCGTGCACAGGCTCAGTGTAGCACACACCTCCAGCTGGATCCAACAGGACAATTATGCGTAGTGACTTTTTCTCGAACATCATCTTTCACTTCTTCAGGTTGATGACTCCATTCATGTCCATGGCCCAGTCTATTCCTAGCAATGTGGGGTATGGATTATTGTCATCAACAATTTCTATTACCTCAAAGTCTGTCTGGGTACTTACGCCTTCAATTTCCACTGTCACCCCTTGCAACCTTCCCATTAGTAAGATCTTCTGTTGGTTGGCCATTCGCATCCGAACCTAAATCCAAAATGACTTGATGCATCTTATACTCACCTATTTGCACCGTCAGTCGCATTTCCCATCTGGTGCGCAACATATGTTTTCCAAGCTTTTGAACCATACGTTGCTCTCCTAATCCTACGCACCTAGTGATAAGTTCTTGCAATCCTTTGACTACCTTATTATCACGTAGAAACTTCATGCATGTTTATAAGAAGGTAGTACTCATAAAAGGATCCATTACTGGCTCCAATTGATCCTTACTATTTGAATCAGGATCTTCCACGATACCCTTCTCAGCCTCTTTGAATGTTTCTTTCGTGTGTTCAGACACAGGTTCCCTTGTAGGAGCCTCGTGAACCTTTGAATCTTCTATAGGCAATTTCCTCTTATCTTCTCCCATGGTTGCACCACTTCTGAGTACCATATTTACGTTGGGATCCTCTTTGCGAGGTTCCAACCTCATCATTTGGATATTTTGAGTTGGGGTAGGCTATAGTACCCCTTTCTCACACATTTGGGTGATCAAATTCAGACAGTCTACCATTTCATGATCAAACTGTTCACAATACCAACCAGATATCCTCATAGGGTTGGTACAATTGTGCGTGTAGTGCCCTGGCCCTCCGCAATTATAATAGATCAGTTGTCTGTGCCCTCCTCTAGGTCCCATTCCTCCTCTCCCTCGTCCATGTCCTGGGAATCCTCCACACGCCCTTGCGACCGGATCAAAACCTCGCATTTCAATCTGCATTCGGTACGCTGAGGTTCTATCCATCATTATTTCATATCTCCAACATGTTCACTCATCGTGGCCCACTGATCTACAGAAGTTACAGTACAATTGCTGCAGGGTCTAGGTATACTTCTGTAATAAGTGGCAGTTGCCTATTGCATGCTTACCTCCTACTTGACAAATTTTGCACCAAAGTGTAGGGGCCACACTCGACTCTGCTTGTACTTCTAGCCTTAATGGCATTGGTCCATTTCTTGCCAAATAGTTCGCCAAAATAGGACAGTGATCCTTATCATGACCTTGGCCCTTACATTTTATACACCACACTTATTCTTGCGCCTCTAGCTTGGGTGCCCTATCCTTCTTAAAACTCTGCATCTCTAGGCATAGGTTCTATAATTACGCATGGATTTGTTAGAATCCTAACCCAAGATCTTGAATTAGCATTTCATGCAACCTCATTGCTATCTCTAATTCTTCGGCCCGAGTCAAGATCTTCTGTTGTGACAGCTCCATCCTTAGGTGAGGTGTCAGGGATGCCATAAACCAGGTGCAGTGCTGCGCATCCGAAAGTGTCATATTTTCCTCACGGATCATACTTTTCAAGCATTGGTCTAGATCCCATGGTGTCTCACCTAGAAGCATCGCAATTTCCTTAAATCCAATGATTGACTGAGTTTTTGATTTTGGTCGACTAAACTCTTTATTTAATGCATCCTAGATCTCCACTATTCTAGCATTCGGATGATCACTGGAATGCTTAATATACCACATCAACACCCGATCCTGCAGTGCACTCACCAAAGTAGCCTTTTTAATGTTATCATATGTAACTCCTTGGGCTTCCCATATTGCCTTTACCACAAACTAGAATTGATTTAGTTCCTCGTTTCCTACACCTCTAAATGCAGGAAACTTGATCACACTCACCATTCCAACCCTTGGAGGAGGTGGAAGGGGATTAGGTGAAGATGGGGTGGATATAGGTGAAGAAGGCGATGGTGTGTATGGGGGTGGTAACTATGGAATGCACTGCTTTACCAACTGGATTGCACTTCTCAGAGAAAACCCCGCAAGCTCCTCCTCACTTTTCTGCAAAACTGAAATCAGGGGACTGTTCTCTAATCCTTCGATCCCGTGGTAGCCTCTTCTGCTTCACATTACCCCAGGCATCAATGGATTTGCATAACCCATTTTTAACATAACAACATTTTAATCCAGGTATTCAACAATTTGATGTACTTACCCCACGGTCCTTCAAGGAAACTCCTTTCGGCTTCGTTGTAGCTGACAGTTGTGTCTATTGCAAATTTAGTTATAAACCTTCCTATTATCTGATTCAACCAATGATCTACGACCTGCGCGATCTTATCTTTAAACGCCTCTAGCCTGCACACTAAATTCGACATCCACACTATTGGCTGATCAAGCTTACAACTTCCTGTGTTGCCTGCTAGCCTCGCGATCCACTCATATAGTTCTAACAAGAAAGATACGAAGAAGATCTCATGAATTTTTGTGTATATATAGCGATCCAGCCACCTCTTCTTAGATATTTGTGAGGTTCTATTTTCCTGCACTATGAACTCGTGAAGCTTCTAATCCAACCAATCTTCAATCTCTTTCTTCATAGGATTCCAGCATTCTGACATTAGACATCCCTTTAGGCAGATCCTGGTCCTGGCAACGGAACCATTTATTGGCTTATTGGGCCCTGACCCAAGTTCAAA
Source organism: Pinus taeda (assembly GCA_000404065.3). Classification (NCBI taxonomy): domain Eukaryota; kingdom Viridiplantae; phylum Streptophyta; class Pinopsida; order Pinales; family Pinaceae; genus Pinus; species Pinus taeda. Next base: position 190,857 of record APFE030410373.1, on the reverse strand, counting down.
AGAGCTTTTAGCCAAATAAATCCCATATTACCAGCCCTTTCTACAACAATCTGTGAAGCACAGACTGAAGTCTCACTCGAGGCAGTAGGGGAGGGTGCTGGAACGAGGTTTCCACATCCTAGGGATGTCTTGATGAGGTCTGGAGACTTCACAATCTTATCTACACACTTCTGTATTCCGCACAGAAGTCTGGCCTTCATGAAGATCCACAAGGGGGAGTTTCTTAGGTCTTTAGCCTTATTATTGTTATTATAGATATGATTTATTCCTTTAGGTCTTTAAGAAAACATTTAACATTTAAACCCAGTGCATGTAGTCATAAATCTTAACAGTAGTCATAAAATCATAACATGAGCATAAACATTTAGATCTGAGATCAGATACACAGTAATTCAAAAACACTTACCTTTATTAATTCTTCCTCTCCGTACAATAAAATTCCACCCTGCGCACTCAGCTGCAGGGGTCCATGCACATAGCTGTAGACTCTACCAAGCCTCTGTGCACACAGCTGCAGAGCCTCTTCTACCCTCTACTACCCTCGACTCGAACTTATAGACTTAGAGCACTTTTGTTTTGACCAACCCATACATCAAACTATCATCCCAAAAATTGTCTTCTGATCCTAGATCCTTGCTCCATTTATACAATCCCATGGTCTACAGACCATGGGCAAGCCGACACATTGTAGATTAATCTATAACATTTTAGGGTGGACTACCCTTGGACTTAACCCATTACAATTCATGCTCCACACACTTCACTGAACTTTTACTATACTTTTACCCAAAATTATGGGCTTCGGCCCCAAAACCATTATGCGGGGGATCCATTGCCCAACACCAACTCATGGGATTCAAGGGATGATGGTATAATGACATAACCAGGAAGCAGGTCTAAAGGATAAATCTCTTTCATTCAAAGGAAGTTGTTTTAGGAAGTTGGGATGATCCAAAGAAAAGATGAGGTATGTATGCTTACATAGGTTATTATGAAAGTCATATCATATGGTTGCAGATAATATGGGTCACTATTTCCATATTGGGAAATATGATTCTAAAGAAGAAAGAATCTCCTCCTCTGAAATATTGCAAAAAGAAATATGTCACACTAGATGAAATCAACATAATATATTTTCATATGAAACATGAGGAAGCTAACTAAAATTAAGCAACTCTGATTGGAAGCTCCTGGGAATGAAGTGTGTGAAAAGAATGGAAGAGATCATGAAAATATACAACAAAGGTAGAGGGCATTCAACATCCAAGACCAAGAAGAGTTGACTAGAATATCTCCTTGAAAAGATATGAAGACTCTGATAAGAATCGGAAAAAGAGGGAAACCCTTGATAATGAATATCTTTAGGAGATGTGTTAACATGCATGTAGGATGATGATACCTATAGGAATATGTCATGATAAGAAACCATCACAAAGTTAATTTTAATTTAAGTGTTCATTTCATATTTTTGAACTAATATCTAAAGGGGATTATGTAGGACTGCCAAAGGGAAGATCTATGGATGACTTCTAGGAAAACCATATAGAATGATGCAAGATCCTTCAAGAAAATATGTAATGAAGAAAGTAACATGACATGAAGCAAAGCTAGATGGAAAAACTGATGAATAACATTCTGATGAAAGGAATGAGGACATGACTGACTCATGAACAAAAGTGATGGATGGTTTGTGCCTTATGGATAAGTCCCAAAAGATTAAGACACCATGATGAAGAATAAATTCATGACATCAAAAGGAAGGAACTCTACAAACAACTAGATATTCCATGATCTCAGGAGCTGTTATCGGTCCCTAGTTAAGAGGGAGCCTGAAAAGAAGTTTCTTACTTAGAAGAAACTTGGAAATTCCTAAGCCAAGAGGGAGCTTAGGCACATTCCTTTTGTAGGAATGAGTACATTCCTTTATTGGAATACGTCCTCCCTATCTGAGAGGGAGAGATAGACACATAATTCCGGTATTCACCTGGGAAGACATAATGGGGGATTTTGTAATTATTTTGCATTCGATACTCTTTGAGGATGAGATAGGGCATCCAATAGAAGAGTAGTCATGGAGGACCGATATTATTTGAGGATTGGGTAGTCCAAGATAAGAATATTCCTCATTGGACACACCCTGAGTAGCCGGGTAGGGGATGTTCCCAGAGAGACAATGATGAGAGTGTTTGTAAATCATTGGTCTTGTCAGCATTGAGCTCAGATCTTGTGGAGAGATGGAGCTGTTAGTCAAGGCCTTTCTATGTAAAAATGATGTTTAACATGATGTTATACAAATGAGTTACCAATCCGAATTCTTCTTATGATAAATTATTCAAATTGAGAATGACCAAGTACCATTATGAATACCTCCGTAGTTAAGAGGGAGTGTTGAAAAGTGTAACTAGGTTTGGTTTTCATAATGAAATGTAATTATGATTTTATGTAATGAGATGCAAAGAAGAAAAAAAAATTATTGTACTGACTTACTTCATGGGTTTCATAGAAAGATTTTTTTTTTTGAGTCAAGACTCCCATTGAGAGTCTTTAGGAATGATTTGTCATCTATTCGTAAAATGAAAGAGTCATTGTCATGTAATGAAGTCATGTTACACTTTGTAAAAGGTCAAACTTGTCTATGTAAAGTATCCTCCAAGACCTTGTCACTTATCCTCTTCAAGTAGGCCTACAACGATGGAAGAACTTGCTAGAAGAATTTGGCATAACCGCTAGAGATCATGTCAGCCTAAAGGACATGTGTTGAGGTGTATATATAGCCACACTCAACCTCACTTAGAGGAAAGAAACTCGAAAAGAATTTGGTCAAGCAGAAAGTTCAAAGAAGAGGTCAAGAAGAAGTGTGAAGAATAGATCAAGCAGAAAAGCGAATAAGAGGCTCCAAGCATAAGTGCGAAGAAGGGATAGAAAAGGAAGGATTCTTTTGGGCGTAATAAAGGAGAGTTTCTTTTGGGTCAACAAAGGAGAGATTCTTCTAGGTTAGTGAAGGAGAGTTTCTTTTGGGGTCAACGAAGTAGAAGTTTTTTCTAGAGGTAGCGTTTGAAGGATTCTTCTAGGGTGAATGAAGGAAGTGGTTCTTCTAGGGTACTTTTTCTGGGTGATTGAGATAGAGACTAGAGACTGAGATTCTCTAGGGGAAGCTAAGAAGAAGTAGTGTGAAGGATAAAGACCGAGTTTCTCTAGAGGAAGCCAAGGAGAGTAGTTCGAGGTCAAGAATAAATTAGAGGTAGGGAAGAGGCAGAGCATCAAGGTTAGTGACAAGGTTCTTGGGAGGATACGAAAGTCAAGGGTCTTTGTTATGGTGTTGGTACTCATCAATTGAAGATCTCGAAGAATAATTTTCATTGGGTTTTCCTCTCAAGAGATGAGAGGTTTTGGCCTTGGCTCTCAAGCCTACATACGGTGTCACTTGACTTTTATTGTGCATATTGGTAATTGTATTGATGAAAAGAAAACAATAATAACATAACGAAGAAAATATTATAAGCTAAGAAGTAAAAGTATATCAGAAGCAATTATTAAGCAAACAAATATTTTAACTATTCATGCCTTAGGTTTCTCAACATGGTTTCAAAGCTTAGGTGCTAAAGTCAATAAGGGGCATTCAGTCAAGAAGACATCAAATAAAGATCACAGTAGATTCAAGGGATACCAAGGTCAAGATACTCAAAACCCTAGATCGAAGAAATCTACACCAGTAAGAGTCTTGAAACCATCTTCAAGAAAGGAGGAAGACTAAAACATTCAAGAAGGATCGTGAATCAAGCTCTCTCTCACATTAATATCTCAAGAAGAAAATCCTCTATCAACATCAATATTAAGGAGGAAGAAAAAAATTATTTTTCAAGTAATTCTATCAAATAACAAAATGCCTTTTTGCAAGGAAAGCCATAAATTAGTTGGGTATGCAAATTACCTTGCATGGAAAAAAATGAAAGACCTAAATATTATTGAGAATGAGGTCATGGATCACATCAAGGGGTCGATAACCCAACCTCCAAAGAAATATAATCAAGCACATGCTAGATTCATGAAGGGAGAAATGACAACTCAGATGATTATTTTAGAATCTATAAAAGACTCTCTAATCCCATATGTATCAAAGTTCAAGGCTGCAAAAGCTATATATGAAAAATTGGTAGAGTTGTTTTCTATAAGTACTAAAGGAGAATTAATCTCTTTAAGGAAAGAAATCTACAAACTAATGATGTCCAAGGAAGATTGAATAACCTCATACTTCATGAGGATATCAAAAATTTTAAGATCAACTACAAGAGTTAGGAGAAGTCATGTCTGATAGAGAGATGACTATAGTGGTACTAAATGCACTATCGAAAGAATAGGGTAACTTCACTTCAAGTTTATATGGGAAGAAAGAGACTAATCCATTTCAAGATATATGGTAAATTTATAAGATCAAAGAAACTAGACCTAAAGAAAAAGTTGATATAGGACCAAATGAGCAGAATCAAGTATATGCTACTATGGCAAGAAGAAAAGGAAAATTTGGAAAGTTTGGTCCTCAAAAGAAAAGGAAGAACATGGCTACGGTAAGATGCTATGGTTTTTAGGAACTTGGGTACCATAGAAGAGATTTTCCTAAATGTAATAAGGACAAGAGGGATAGGGAAGAAGCTTGTATTACTGAGGAAGTGAAAGAACTTGAGACAAAGCAGCTTAAGAAGGAAGAAGTAAAATATCTCTATTATGACTGAGATGATGTTCTTCACTAGAAGGTACTTTCCACTTGTAATTAATATATAGGAAGCAATGTAAATAAGATAGGATGCACCATTTTAGAAAATAACATCATGATAGAAGAATTAGAAGTAAGAGCTCTTGACATGAGAATCAAGAAGAATGTTTGGAATAAATTCTATTAATTACAAAGAATAAGGGCTCTTGGAAACCTCATATAATAGTTATAAGAAATAAGTAGAGGTCATCATCGTCTGGGATCATCATACAATAGTCAATAAGGAAATATATGTTGGTTAGAAAGATCTTCAAGTTTCTTTGATGGAATCCTTATCAAAGGATTCATCAATCTATAAAGAAAGCAAGTATTTCATCAGGAATTCCAACTCATGGGATTCAAGGGACGTTGATATGAGGACATAACAGGGAATTAGGTCTAAAGGATAAATCCCTTTTGTTCAAAGGGAGTCATTGCAATAAGTTTGGATGATCCAAAGAAAAGATGAGGTATGTATCCTTACATAGGCTATTATAAAAGTCATGTCATATAGTTGCAGATCATATGGATCACTATTTCCATATTTGGAAATATGATCAAAATAATAAAGAATATCCTCCTTTGAAAGATTGCTTAAAGGCATATGTCACACTAGATGAAATCAACATAATATGTTCTCATATGAAACATGAGGAAGCTAACTAAAATTAAGGAACTCTAATTGGAATCTGTTGGGAATGAAGTGTGTGAAAAGAAAAGAAGAGATCATGAAAATACCCAAAAAAGGTAGAAGACATTCAACATCTGAGACCAAGGAGAGTTGACTAGAATATCTCCCTATAAATATATGAATACTTTTATAAGATTCAGAAAAAGATCAAAACCCTTGACAATTAATATCTTTAGGAGATGTGTCAAAATGCATGCAGGATGTTGATACCTACAAGAAGATGTCATGATAAGAAACCATCACAAAGGTAATTTTGATTTAAGTGTCCATTTTGTATTTTTTAACTAATATTTGGATGGGATTATGTAGGAATTCCAAAGGGAAGATTTGTGGATGACTTCTAGGAAAACCATATAGAAGGATGTAAGATCCTTCTAGAAAATATGGCATGAAGAAAGAAGCATGGCATGAATAAATTATAGATGGAAAAATTCATGAATCACTTTTTGATGAAAGGAATGAGTACATGATTGTATCATGAATGAAATTGATGGATGGTTTGTCCCCTATGAAAAAGTCCCAAAATATAAGACTCCATGACGAAGAATAAATTTGTGACATCAAAAAGAAGGAGTTCTTCAAGAAGCCAGTTGTTCCATGATCTCCACATGAGGAGTTGTTATAGGTCCCTACCTAAGAGGGAGCTTGAAAAGAAGTTTCTTACTTGGAAGAAACTTGGAAATTCCTAAGAAAAAATGGAGCTTCGGTACATTCCTTTTGTAGGAATGAGTACATTCCTTTTATTGGAATACATCCTCCCTATCTGAGAGGGAGAGATAGACACATCATTCTGGTCTTCACCTAGGAAGACATAATGGATAATTGGGTAATTATTTGGCATCTAATACTCTTTGAGGATGAGTTAGGGCATCTAATAGAAGAGTAGTCATGGAGGACTGATATTATTTGAGGATTGGGGAGTCCAAGATAATAATAGTCTTCATGGAACACACCTTGAGTACCCAGGTAAGGGATGTTCCAAGAGATACAATAATGAGAGTGTCTATAAATCATTAGTATCGCTAGCATTGAGCTCAAATCTTGTGGAGAGATGGAGCTGTTAGTTAAGGCATTTCTATGTGACAATGCTGGTTGATATGATGCTATACAAGTGAGTTACCAATCCAAATTCTTCTTATGATAAATTCTTCAGATTGAGAATGACCAAGTACCATTATGAATACCTCCCTAGTTAAGAGGGAGTGTTGAAAAGTGTAACAATGTTTTGTCTACATAATGACATGTAATTATGATTTTATGTAATGAGATGTAAAGAAGAAAAATAAAATTATTGTATTGACTTGCTTCATGGGTTTCATGAGCAAGATATTTTGTTTTTGAGTCAAGACTCCCATTGAGATTCTCTAGGAATTGTTTTTCATCTAGTCATAAAATGATAGAGTCATCGTGAGGTAATCAAGTCATGTTACACTTTGTAAAGGTCAAACTTGTCTATGTAAAATATCCTCCAAGACCTTGTCACTTATCCTCTTCAAGTAGGCCTACAACGATGGAAGAAATTTCTAGAAGAATTCGACCTAACCACTAGTGATCATGTCACCCTAAAGGACATGTGTAGAGGTGTATATATAGCCACACCTGACCTCACTTAGAGGCATGAAACTTAACAAGCATTCGGTCAAGTAGAAAGTGCGAAGAAGAGGTCAAGCAAAAGTGCGAAGAAGAGATCAAGTATAAGTGCCAAGAAGAGGATCCAAGCATAAGTACGAAGAAGGGATAACAAAGGAAGGATTCTTCCAGGCATAACAAAGGAGAGTTTCTTCTGGGTCAACGAAGGATATATTCATATGGGTTAGTGAAGGAGAGTTTCTTTAGGGATCAGTGAAGGAGAGTTTCTTCTGGGGTCAGTGAAGGAGAATTTTCTTCTGGAGTTAGCGAAGGAAGAATTATTCTAGGTTCAACGAAGTAAGGGTTCTTCTAGGGTACGTGCTCTGGGTGACTAAGCTAGAGACTAGAGACTGCAATTCTCTAGGAGAAGCTGAGAAGAAATAATGTGAAGGATAGAGACCGAGTTTATCTACAGGAAGCCGAGGAGAGCAGTTAGAGATCAAGAAGAAAGTTGAGGAAGGGAAGAGGTAGAGAATCAATGTTAGTGACAAGATTCTTCGGAGGATACTAGAGTCAAGGGTCTTTGTCATGGTCTTGGTACTCATTAATTGAAGATATAGAAGAATAATTTGATTGGGTTTTCCTCTCAAGTGGTGAGAGGTTTTGGCCCTGGCTATCAAGCCTACATACTGTGTCACTTGTCTTTTATTGTGCATATTGGTAATTGTATTGATGAAAATAAAATAATAATAACATAATGAAGAAAAGAATATAAACTAAGAAGTAAAAGTATTTCACAAGAAATTATCAAGCAGAGAAATATTTTAACTATTCATGCCTTAGATTTCTCAACATGGTTTTAGAGCTTAGGTGCTAAAGTCAAGAAGGGGCATTCAATCAAGAATACATCAAAGAAATATTATAGCAGATTCAAGATCCTCAAAACCCTAGATCGAAGAAATCTACACCACCAAGAGTCTTGAAACCATCTTCAAGAAAGGAGGAAGACAAAAACATTCAAGAAGGATCGTGAATCAAGATCTCTCTCATCAATCTCTCAAAGAAGCAAATTCTCTATCAACATCAAGATTAAGGAGGGAGCAAACATTGATTCTTCAAGTAAGTTTATGGCTATATTTCATAATAACCAAAATCATTTTTGGCAAAGAAATAAGTAAATTGATTGGGGCTGCAAATTATCTTGCATGGAAGAAAAGGATAGACCTAACTACCATTAAGAATGAGGTTATGGATCACATCAAGGTATCTATAACCAAGCCTCCAAAGGAAGATACTAAAGCACATGCTAGATTCATGAAGGGAGAAGTGAGTTCAAAGGATTCTTATATAATCTATAAAAGAATCTCTAATTCCATATGTATCAAAGTTGGAGGCTGCAAAAGTTATATGAGACAAATTGGTAGAGTTGTTTTCTATAAGTAATGCAGGAGAAGTAATCTCTTTAAGGAAAGAAATCTACAAACTAGAGATGTCAAAGGAAGATGGAATTTCCTCATACTTCATGAGGATATCATAAATTCAAGATCAACTACAACAGCAGTGTTGGTATCCTAAATTGCCCTATTTTTTACCCCATTTCCTTTGTTTTATCTCAATAAAAGACCCTTCTTTCCTGCACTAGTACAAGATAGTTACCCATTCTGCACATGCTCATATTTTATATTAAGATTTATTACAACACTTTATTAAGCTTTTTATAAATATTTCATGCCTATTTACATACTTCTTGTAAATCATATTTATTTCCTAGAGTAATCATGGAACTTAGTGTTAATGATGAATGAGTTGACTAGACCGCCACGAAGACTGTCTGTGATTTCTAAGAAGCTAAATATTCCAGGAGGACAAGTCTCAATCCTTGAATCTTAGTCTAACTACTGATGAATTGAAGCCAGATAATAGGTGGCACGCATTCATGGGTTGTTATCCAAAGTTAGGTTACGGCCAAGTGAATTTCATGTGTATTATAATTGCCGGCCAAGTTTGCAATTTCGGTTTTCTAAGTCTGTTAGGCCGAAAGGCCTGAACAATAAATATTTGTAATTAATGTAAATGACCTAGATTTGAATGGATATATATGATATAGATCATAGGTAGGAAGCTAGCGAACCATCGACTGTCATTTTGTTTTATGTAATCTAGTTATCACCTCAGCTCTGGGGTTGGACTACTCTGTAATGTATATTTTCCAAATCGAGTAATACAAGAGAACCACCATGATTTTCATACGCGGCGTTTAGTTTTAACTCTGATGTCCATTTGAAGTGTTGAGCTTTTTTGTTCCTTAGAAGGGGAACGAGCTGGTTGGCTAGGGCCCAACCAACCCAACTCATTTACCCCTCTCGCTTTCTTTATTTAGAAAGAAGGTGTGGATATTTCGTTTGTAGCTATGTGATGTTATAGTTTTAATCTTTATCTTTCAAGTTCTAAATTAAAATATCTTTTGTAGCTAATGTGTGGAACAGATCCATGGTTTGAGAGTAGATGTGTTTATTTTGTTTATGAAATATCTTTCTCACAATTCCTTTACTCTCATTCTCTGTTTTAATTCGTTTTCAATTGGATCATGCAAGGAATTCTTCCATGCACCAGTGCATGTTGTTGCCTGCACTTTGGTCTAGTCATTCATTGCAGCGAAAAATGAATCACTTACCTACATATTATTTTCAATTATTTTGCAAGTGAATGAACCATTAATTGAGTAATTGTCTTCAGTATTAATAGTTCATCTTTAAAAGATCTAGGAGTAGTTGTATCAAATTATCATATTATACTTGCAAAGAACATAAGCATTTTGGGTGAAGTACCAAAGTTGATTAACACATGCAAAATACTTAGGCTACTGTTTGATTATTTTAAAGTGCTTCTATTTCATGAATTTTATTTGCTTACAAAATTCAATGAATTGAATCATTTCCTTTTTCAAAGATAATTTACTTCAGAATTTCATTTACAGTTGCAATTATCTTTTAGCAAATCTTTCAGTTCTTTCGAAAGTAACTTGGGAACTAAGTGAAGGGAACTGTGCCTTAGTGCAAGAGCAAGTCTCTTGTCATAGAAACAGAGTGCTATAAGCCCTGAGGCTTAGATCACCTTCACTCACACATAAGTATTCAATAAGGAAGGTCAAATACACTCTTACACAGAAATACCATACCTGCGTTAGTGCAAGCAGATTGAAATAGTGCAAGGATAGGTTGTTTCTGTGAGAGGAAGATCAGAAAGAAGATAGAATTCTGAAAGGGAACACTTGTCAGACTGTTGACTATCCATCTAAAGATGAACATAGCATTTCATTCTAGCATTTAAGATTGTTTCCATTGTGTGGAATTTATTTACTTGATTGAGTTGCAAATTGTCTTTTACATTCCAACACTAGAGTTGCCTTGGTGTTAATTTCCTTTCCAATTGTTTTCTATCTAATTTTGCAAAGCATTTCCTTTAAGAAGTAGGATTAGAGATAAGAAAAGTTCATACCATTTCTAGAATTGCTTGTGCTTCGTCTCTAATTTTACAAAACCCTCAGGTTGACAATTAAGTGTTGAGGAGTTTGCTCAAGCGCAATTCCTACACCCAACATTTTGGCACCATTGTCGGGGATGTGATTTGAATTAGTAAGAATTTTCCTTTTTTTTGCAATAGGGGTAAGTATCTTTTTCTGCAGTGTGCTTCTATTGTTTGAAGGAATTTATAGGTGTCAATTTATGCTTTGAAACTTGCATTTTTTATTTGAATTTTGTTTTGTCATTTTTTGAAATGAATGCCTAAAAGAGGTAGGAGTCCGAATCCCACTAGGGGCCAAAGAAACACTGACAAATATGAAACCAAAACTCACATTGTGCCTTCTTTTGCAAGCATAAAGTCCAAACAAACTCAAACTCATCACGCAGGAAGAATCGATTGTTATACAACAAATTGACCTCCTCATCAGATTAGAGGGGAAAGACATGATAGCTGAAGCAAAGACCAAGATCACAAGCCTTGTTTCCACACTAATGCTAGCTATGCACTGACAACCCACATTATAAAGCTTCTCAACAAGCCTAAGGGAGCATTAGTGACCCTACTAACTCTAGTTGTTAGTTTGGGAACAACGTTAGTGGATCCTAATGAAGTTTTAGAGGTCAAAGGAGCGAATTGACTCATAAATATCTAGATATTTGCTACTAAATCTACTCAAGAAAATCAAGGAAACATCTCAAGTTTGACCTATTTGGGGGATTTCTAATCCTAATGAAGGAGGCAAATGGGAAAGAGCTGAAAAGCATGGCAACTTCATTTCTTTTATCCTAAGGAACTCATGGAGGAACTAGGAAACCCTAACTCAATTGCTACATAAGAAAAGCTAGGGCTATCGTGATAGAGGGTAGATCATTTGAAAGGATAGCATACTTGATTATTGAGCATTGTCTCAAATAATAAGAAGTTGGTAAGAAGGGAGAGAGAGAGAGAGAGAAGTTGGAGGGGTAAGGGAAGTTTGATGCAACATATGGTTGTAATCACTCTTCCGACATTAATATAGAACTGCAGTTGTACTATCTACTCCGTGATGTTGGTACTATCATTCATTTAGTTGTTTGTCCAATACCTTTTAGCATGAGTAGCTTAGTTATGTGTAACTAGATGTTCTTTTATGTATTCATGTATTAGATATCAGATTTGTATGCAGTGATTATGCTTGTCTCTTCTATATGCAGGACTTGATCTGGAGTCGGCTCAAGGGACTTCCACCTAGTTGCATTGTGCTCTCCAACAAATCTACACGAAGGCTTGAGGTAATATATTTGTCCTACTTTGATATTTAGTTATTGTTTATGAACATGCATGTAACTTTGTGATGTTGTAGATAATCTTACAGTCTGCCAAAGGTCCCAAGAAGACTTTTCAGGGTATCTCCATTCTCCATACACCGTGCATCTTATCCTATAGCAAAAATTGCGACTCCACTGGGGACTATACATCTAGTTCCTGGTTTACCCGAACAATTCTCAATTTCCTCCTCCTTCTAAGACCTCCCTATACTTTTGCATTCCATTTCTGACCCACAAAAACCTTGTTGCATTTTACCTTCACATATTCAACCTTGAATCTGATCCAAAAGTCCCTGTTAGCAGACTACACAATGCTTTATAAAGCTCTATGTATGCATACACAGAGCGTTAGTGGACCCAGTAACTCCTTGTGGCCATTGCTACAAAGCGTTAGTCCCTTAAAAACTTGATATAAAGTTGTGTCTGCAAACTTAAGGGGATAGGAAGCCTGCTCATGGACTGAAAGAGGGTCTGCAACTGCATTTTGTTAGCAAGATAGGTGTCTTGAAAGAATTTTGTTTTTAGGAAATAAGTTTTTTTTCTTTCTTAAAAACATTTTAACTAAAATAAAGATTCACATTTTTTATTCATTCTTCTATTTAGCTGGTTAAAAGCTGCTTTATTTTGGTTTCAAGTAGTTGTTAGGAAAGCATTGGAAAGATTTATGTTGGTTATGCATGTGTTATAATGACTAAGATGCATGGAACAAATATGAATATGTGAAAGACTCTCACCTGTAGAATACAACTTGTTTTCATCGAATTGAATATTTTTTAAAGCATTGTCTTGTGCATTATTTTTGAGTCAGAGTCCCATCACATTTCATACGTCAACTCCCCTAACGAAGACAATAAAAGAGTACACATAAAATTTACCTAAAATCAACCAGTAACTCTTTATTGAGCAAACAAACATTAGTTCAGGCTAGGATCTTGGGATAGGCAGTGTGAGTAAGTTGCCTATGATCAAAAACCCAAACTAGTGTCATTAAAAGGGAGAAACTTCCTGCTGCACTCATACTACCAGGTCCACTCCAGTCAAAGCAGAACTAAATACGAGACAACATTGGGCTGTAAGTGAAGGTAGCCCGCCTTCTCTTGCAACTACTTTGGGTGTTTTGTGTATTGGGGATCCCTTCAGGGATTTTAGAGCTGAGTCAGGGACTTAGGTATCCTACCCACACAACATACTATCTATGACTATGTCCCCCCCGGTAGTGTCTGTGATTTGAGGTATCCTTAGTGGCCAAGCTTGTAGGGACTTACACAAGGTGACTAGGACAGGCTGCCTTGGTAATTAACACAAACGGACCTACTCTATCTTCAGTTTTTGGGAGGGTGCTCGTCTTCACGAGAGTACTTGGCCCCTCAATCTGAGGTTCGGGTGAAGCCCAAGAGTAACCGTAGTTGTACATTTGGCCATCCCTCTCTATTATTCATTGTGATAATGGATTTCATCTACAGTGATCGGTGCTTATCAGACAGGGTCATTTCCCTCTGTTTGCTGATTGATCAACTTAGTGTATTTTTTATATTTTTTAGGCACCCGGGTGTCATTTGAGACTTTAACAAATATCATGATAAAATTTATTGATAAAAATTAACAGTCACCGTGGCTACATCTGATCCTTGTCGTTAATCTAGATGATTGTTAGGACTTCCTCCACTCATTGTGGAAGATCCGCTGAGCTCCAGAGAACCGGATTCCCCATCTTTGGAGAATCAATCTCCTAGATCTCACACAGAATCTATTTGGACAACTGTCGATTCAAGTTTTCCAGAGGATTTCTTTACCGAAAGATTTCCTCCTCCCTTTAACCCTCCACTTACGAATCCATTGGACCCACTCTTGGTTCCAGTGGCACCTGTACTCCCTATTTCTGTAGGTGGAACATTTCCATCCATCCCATCGACGACTAATAGGTCGTGGAACTTTGTGGACACTTTTGGTCCTCCACCACTTCCGTAGTCGACAGTTACCACCACACCATTGATGGTGAACCTCGATATCCCATTTGTCCCAGGTACAACCAATCACATGACACCCTCCACGAGTGGAACCTAGCCGATGCCATGTTCCACCCCTTTAGTGTCAAACTATATACCTTCAACAAGTGCTACATACAACACTCCTTATAACGCTCAATATAGCACTATTAGCATAGTTCCCGCCCACCAACAAGATGATTAGTAGCCATTATATAGTTCAAACCCCCAAATTCAAGTATCTGGGGGCATTCCCAATATGCACATATCAGTCGGGAATGTAACAGTCCCCCCTCCATTCTCAGGCATGCATGGTCAGTAATTGATTGACATGAGCATTCCTTATGTCAATCAAGGACATATGGTTAGTTTTGTGGCGGGTGGGAATCCTCAAGGAGATCCCAACCAATCCATGGGGGTACCCTACTCACAAATTCAAATGATTCAAAGGGGCACTACTTATCCTGGGGACAATTCGATGCCCCAACATCAAATTCACCATGGAAATGCACACTACAGCACCATACCCCAAGGCAACTACTATACCATGTAGCCTGTGTATAATATTAGGACTCAAACGATGGGAGGACTGCAAGGTTCCTCAAGTCATATGTCATCGACTTGGTCTAAGTCGGGGGAACCACACACTTTGCCTTTCTTGGCAATGTTGGATATTCCCAACTTGTACAAACTTACAAATGACCCAATATACCATAACTTACTTTGGCCACCGATCCCACATAAAATACCAACAAACATCCCCAAGTTCGAGAGGAAACAAGGGGAGATTTCGGGCACCCATATCACCACCTATCATCTTTGGTGTGTTTCCAACTCCATGGTGGATGATAGTGTCTGGTTACATCTTTTACCTCGCACCCTCACTGGCAACATAGCTAAGTGGTACATTGAGTTACCACGCATGTTAGTAAATACCTTTGACGCTCTAGCGATGGAATTCCTAAAGCACTTCCAGCTACCCATATACTATGAGACTAGGACAGATCTCCTCACTTCACTACGTCAGGATACTGCCACCCACATCTCTGATCATATGCATGAATGGAGACATAGGCAGAGGTTAGTCAAAGCTCTCCTCCCAGACTATCTCTTAGTGGAATGGTTTTGCAAGTCCCTACTCTCGCAAATCGCTAAAGGTGTTGCTTTAGGTGGTGCGGTCATAGAAGACCAATCCACACATCATGCCCAACACTTAGATATGATATATTCATAGTTTGGCACTCTTTACGACATAATCCCCAATGCTCCTTGTAACTCCAATGTTTCTGCTACTCAGCACCTCGGAGCACACATTGTTGGGATTATTGGTGCAATCTCTGGGGTTGCTGTAAAACAACTCAGTGGTCACATTACCCATATGTTAGGCCCGTATACTACTAGTGTAACCCCTTATGGTTATTAGTACAACCTCGTTATTATATTGTTGTACCCATGTAGTCCCCATATTGTTACTATTGTGCCCCATAGAAGCCCATTATTATTATTATTATTATTATGCCCTTACATTATTATTGTTATGTCGGCTCTAATTATATTATTACCCCTTAGACTCCTATATATAGAAAGGAGGTCTTTTCATTTGTATCATCCAAGAATTGTTCATTTGTGTAATGTAAGGGAGGTTGCCCCCTCAAAGAGGCTGAATTCTAAGGTGTTTATCTCTCTTTTCTATCTTTTTGTGAGTTGGTTTCATAACATTTGGTATCAGAGCTTTGGATTCTAGGGTTTTGCTGCTCCAAATAGGTTATCATGAAATGTTCGTTGTAACTTTTTTTCTATTATGTTTCAAAAGTGAAAGAACCTTGGGTCTGAATTTCATAGCTTTTCACGCTATATTTGTAGAGATATGATTTGAGGAAGTTGATCTTTTTGCAAATTCCTTAATTACATTCCAAACAGGTGACCTGGGGAAAATAATCATAACTTTTGTTTTGCGCATAAGATTGAAATTTTGTAAGAAGTTGCAGAAAGAGGACGGACTATAGTTTCCTGTGTATATTTTTAAGATCCTAAGGTCAAAACAGTGACACGTGGCACTTCATACAAGTTCGCTCTTCTGAAAAGGTATATAATCAGGTCATCTTAGGAGATTATTCATAACTCTTTCTTGGAGAATCTAAATTCGATCAGACTGGTGGCATTGGAAAGAGGATGCAGAGGGCTACTGTCGGTCACAATTTCATAACTTAAAGATCCTAAAGTACATATTTATAGTCGTTTCAAGATCAAGCTCCTAAAATCAAGAAAAAGCGAGATGAGGAAGTTTGATGGCAAGGATCCGGTAAATTGGATACTACAGACGGAGAAATATTTTGATCTACATGGTGTACCACTATTACAAAAGGTATGTGTTGCATCTTCATATTAAGAAGAAGATCAATTTTTATGGTATAAAGGGCTTTGTTCTCGTGAACAACTTGTTACGTGGTCAATTTTCACAGAGGAAATTATAGCACATTATGAGAATATGAAGAGCAATGCCTTCTTTAGAGCAACACGACAACAATTAGAAGAAAAAACAAAAAAAGGGATTTGTTACAAAGTGGAAAGAAAAATTATGGCAACAAGGAATTCTACCCCTCACAACTATAAAGATGGAAGTGTTGTTTCTCCTAGCCTTCCACAACCTACAAGGGTTACAGCACAACAATTGAAAGAAAAAAGAGAAAAAGGGATTTGTTACAATTGTGATAGCAAATGCACTAAAGGTCAAAAGTGTGCTGAGAAGAAATTATTTTACATAGAGTATGTAGAGGAGGCAGAAAAGGATCAAGAAACATCAAAAGAAGAGGATATACGCCAGGACCCAACCCTAGAGAAAGAAGAAATGAATCCGACCATATCTTGTAAAGCATTGGCAAGAATTACCACTCCTCAAACTCTCAAGATAGAAGGACATATCAAGAAGAAAAAGTTTCAGAAGTGAATGATCACATCAAGAAAGAAGAAATGAATTCAACCATATCTTCTAATGCATTAGCCAGAATTACCACTCCTCAAACTATCCAGATAGAAGGACATATCAAGAAAAAAAATGGTTAAGAAGTGAAAGATCACATCGAGCATCAAGAAATGAATCTGACCATATCTTGTAAAGCATTGGAAGAAATTATCACTCCTCAAAATCTCAAGATAGAAGGACATATCAAGAAGAAAAAGGTTCAAGCAGCAAAATATCACATCGAGCATCAACAACAAGTTCTCCAACTTTTAAAGGATAACGTCACTTTCGTACAAAATCGAATGAAACAATAGGTAGATCAACATCGAAGTGAAAAAAAAATTGATGTAGGTGATTGGGTATTTCTACTGCTACATCTCAAGTAAGCTATTTATGACAAGGAAATGTTGGTAATACTACATGCACTTAAGAAATGGCAACCTTACCAAATGGGAAGGCACTTCAAAGTAAAAATGGATCATGATAGTCTTAAATAATTCTTAGAACAACTATTATCTTTAGAAGAATAGAAAAAAAGGGTCACAAATATGTTGGGTTATGACTTTGACATCATTTATAGAAAAGGGAAGAAAATTTTTGTTGCAGATGCACTCTAAAGAAAGGATGAGGATGTGGAAGAATTGTTTTGTGCTATTTCTATTATCCAACCAATTTTATAAATGAAGCAAGGGATGAATGGAAGAAGGATGAAGAAGTATGGCCATTCATTCAAAAGTTGTAGACGATCCCAGTTCAAAAAATATTGCCATAACTTAAACAGGAAGGAAAAATCATATTGGAACCTGGAGTAGTCACAGAAACAAGAATTTGATAGCCAAGAAATTGATCAATTTTAGAGTATCTCATCAAGTGGAAGAACTTACCCGCTGAAGATTGCACATGGGAGGACAATAATTTTATACAGAAGCATCAAGAACTACTCAAGCATTGAGGACAACAATTTTTGAAGGAGAGGGACATGTTAGGCCCCTATACTACTAGTGTAACCCCTTATTGTTATTAGTACAACCCCCTTATTATATTTGTTGTACCCATGTAGTCCCCATATTGTTACTATTGTGCCCATAGAAGCCATATGTTATTATTGTGCCCTTACATTATTATTGTTATGTCGGCTCTGATTATATTATGACCCCTTAGACTCCTATATACAGAAAAGAGGTCTTTTCATTTGTATCATCCAAGAATTGTTCATTTGTGTAATGTAAAGGAGGTTGCCCCCTCGAAGAGGCCAAATTCTAAGGAGTTTATCTCTCTTTTCTATCTTTTTGTGAGCTGGTTTCATAACACTATCCACCAGCAATATGGTTGGTAGCCATTGTATAGTTATAACCCCTAGATTCAAGTATCTGGGGGCATTCCCAGTATGCACATATCAGTCAGGAATGTAACAATCCCCCCTCCATTATCATGCATGCATGGTCAGTCATTGATTGATATGAGAATTCCTTGTGTCAATCAAGGACATATGGTTAGTTTTGTGGCGGGCGGGAATCCTCAAGGAGATCCCAACCAATCCATGGGGGTACCCTACTCACAAATTCAAATGAGTCAATGGGGCATTGCTTATCTTGGGGGCAATTCGATACCCAAACATCAATGTCCCCATGGAAATCCACACTACAACACCATATCCCAAGGCAACTACTATACCATGTAGCCTGTGTATAATACTGGGACTCAAATAATGGGAGGACCGCAAGGTTCCTCAAGTCATATGTCATCAAATTGGTCTAAGTTGGGGGAACCACACACTTTGCCTTTCTTGGCAATGTTGGATATCCCAACTTGTACAAACTTGCAAATGACCCAATATACCGTAACTTACTTTGGCCGTCGATCCCACATAAAATACCCACAAATATCCCCAAGTTCGAAGGGAAAAAAGGGGAGGTTCTGGGCACCCATATCACCACCTATCATCTTTGGTGTGTTTCCAACTCCATGGTGGATGATAGTGTCCAGTTACGTCTTTTTCACCACACCCTCACTGGCAACATAGCTAAGTGGTACATTGAGTTACCACACACGTTAGTAAATACTTTCGACACTCTAGCGATGGAATTCCTAAAGCACTTCTAGCTACCCATCTACTATGAGACTGGGACAGATCTCCTCACTTCACTACGTTAGGATATCGCCACCCACATCTCTGATCATATACATGAATGGAGACATAGGCAGAGGTTACTCAAAGCTCTCATCCCATACTATCTCTTAGCGTAATGGTTCTGCAAGTCCCTACTCTCGCAAATATCTAAAGATGTCACTTGAGGTGGTTCGGTCATAGAACACCAATCCATACATTGTGCCTAACACTTAAATCTGATATATTCATATTTTGGCACTCTTTACGACATAATCCCCAATGCCCCTCGTAACTCCAATGTTTCTGCTACTCAGCACCCCAGAGCACATGTCAATGGGATTATTAGTGCAACCTCTAGGGCTGCTGTAAAACAACTCAGCGGTCACATTACCCAGATGTTTGTGGACCCCTCTACCAAATCGACTGCTCTTCCTACCACTGTCATAAACTCTGTGCAGTCTATGCAAAAACTTGGTGGTAAGCACAAGAAGAATAAGAAAAAGATTGTTCCTTCTGAGGAGTAGTCAACAAAGCAACAAAACCCAAAACAGAAGGTTGTTGCACCTCCTGATGATGGAAAGGTTAAACCCACCAGATTCCCTTGCAAAATCTGTGCTAAAGACCACATGACCTATCACTGCTCGCGTCTACGGGGATGCACAAAATACATTTCTAAAAAGGATATTGGTAGGACCCCTGCTATCCTTAATATTCCTTTCCCCACTCAGCAGCAGCAAAACCTTATCACAAACCAACCCCAACCCCCGCAAGGTGGAAACTGTGGTTTGCAACATCCTTTAGCTAGTGAAGGATCTTCTACCGTTTACACCTTTGAAATGGTAGATCTACAAACACGAGTCAAATCCTATGGAGCTCTTGTCGTTCATGCAGAGGAACCTTCCTCAAGTCAAAACCCACCGTTGCCTAATTATTTGCATATCGAAAGGCCGGTTTTTGACCTTGTAATTCGCGCCCCTAAAGGGGCACTTTGACGCACAATGCACAATACATCTGCACGTGCCGCCCAAAACTACAACATTGTAGAAGACTTAGCACAAGCATTGTTGGCTATGTCGGTGCTCGAAGTATTACAAAAATTCCCAACACAAAGGAAAGATTTGCTTTCGGCTATTGGTGGTATCGAACCACAGGATTCCATGCTTGTAGTTTTCGACATGGAAAAGTGTAAACCTCCCCTTTCCGACTAGCTTGCATTTCAAGTGCAAATTTTTCGAAAGGTAAAGGCATACACAGAACTATCATCGACAAAGGTGCTTCTACCTGTGTCATGTTGGCTTCATGTTGGCTTGCTTTGGGTTCTCCAACCCTATCCCCACCATCAGATTCCCTTAAAGCTTTCGACAGCCACACTTTCATCCCAAAAGGTTACCTAGCTGGCTACCCCATCACTTTGTATGGGAAAATGGTAATGGTGGACATAGAATTCATAGATAAAAAACTTGACTATAATCTCTTGCTGGGTCGTAGTTGGACATATTCCATGATGGCCATCGTATCTACTATCTTTCACATCATCCTATTTCCATTGGATGGAAAGGTAGTTAGAGTAGATCAGCTATCTTTCTACACCCCTGATTACTCCCCGTTACCAAGAGGCTCTGTACCCCTAGTAGGTGGTGTACCTAAATCTTACATCAGTATCGGTACCGGTCTACTGTAGGCTTCTTCCCTCATGGGTTGTTTCCCTCTTCAACCACCCAAGGTTTCATAGATGGTCAATATGCTTTCTTCGATTCCTCATGAATAGATCGATCCATGGATCCTACCGGCTCCTTCAGAGAACACATGTCGTTGTCACCAGTTGAATTGGCCTACCAAGCCGTCCAATCTGCATACGCATCTTTGTTCACTTTGGATATGGCCAACTGTACCATTTCCCCTCCCATAAATGCTCCTTCTTTCGATCCACTTAATCAATTCCTTCCTACAGATGAAGCTATTCGAGAAATCATGAGTTTAGAAGAGTGACCTTGGGAGGATTCATACCATCGTGTTTCAATATCTAATTTGTACATGATGCCTCTTCAAATCTTGTTCCCTGATATACCAGAAAACGTTTCCTCACCCTATTCAACCATCTAGACTTTGGAGGCAAAAGGAAACATGGGCAATATTTCAAAGACATTGCTCATCGATATTTCTGTCAGCACAAGCATTGTGGAAACATCCATATTGGAGCAGATTGCAATCCTGAGGAAATTGCAAGCTTCACCTACCTTTTTAAGGAATTATGTGATGTATTCACCTAGTCTTATGAGGAAATGCCTGACATAGATCCGTCTATTGTCGAGCATGATATCAAGCTTTATGACAATGCAAAACATGTTCGTCAAAGGCTTTGATTGGTCCATCCCCGCAAAATGGCAACCATAAAAAACAAAGTAGAAAAATTGTTACATGCTAGTTTCATCTATCCTGTTCCTTTAATGGAATGGGTTTCCAATCTGGTTCCTATCGATAAAAAACAAGGA
This sequence comes from Pinus taeda, assembly GCA_000404065.3. Taxonomy (NCBI): domain Eukaryota; kingdom Viridiplantae; phylum Streptophyta; class Pinopsida; order Pinales; family Pinaceae; genus Pinus; species Pinus taeda. The sequence goes on along the minus strand of APFE030410373.1, from coordinate 169,466 downwards.
ACCATTCACGTATGTGTTGACTATCGAGACTTGAATGTCACGTGTCCTAAGGATAATTATCCGACACCATTCATCGATCAAATCATCGATGATTATGTCGGTTGTGAATCATTTTCATTCATGGATGGATTCTTAGGTTACAACCAGATTGCTATAAAACCCAAAGACCAGCATTAAATTGCCTTCGCCTGCCCATGGGGCATCTTTGCCCATCGAAAAATCCCATTTGGTTTAAAGAATGCTAGAGTAACTTTTCAAAGAGCCGTGGACTACGCATTTCATGATATCAGGCATATCATTCAAACTTACTTGGATGACCTTCTAGCCCATTCCAAGCAAAGAACGAAGCACCTAAACCATTTACGAGCAATCTTTCTAAGGTGCCATTTTACAACATCCACTTGAATCTACATAAATGCATTTTCTTTGTCGAATCTGGATGCTTACTTGGTTTCATTGTCTCCAAGTACAAGATTAGGGTTGATCTCGATAAGGTAAAGACAATTACTCAATTTCCTGAACCAAAATTTGTTCTACAGCTCCAACGTTTGTAAGGGAAAGCAAACTTTTTATGACGGTTCATCATAAATTATGCCAAATTAATGAAATGTTTCATGTGCCTACATAAGAAGGGAGTGCCATATCTGTGGGATGATCAAGCTCAACGATCATTTGATGCCTTGAAAAAGGCACTTATATCAGCCCCACTCCTTCGTGCTCCCGACTATAGCCGCGAATTTCTTCTATACCTGGCAGCCTCGCCATCCTCTCTTAGAATGGTCTTGGTTCAAACTCATGATGACTGGAGTGAACATGTGATCTATTATCTGTCCAAAGGCTTGGTTGGGCCCGAACTTAGATATTCACATGTGGAAAAGCTGTCATTGGCAGTCGTATTTAATGTCAACCAATTCCGACACTACATACCGCTACGATATACTACTCTCATCGTCTTGGAGAATCCCATGAGACATATTTTGTCTCGTCAAGTAATTGGAGGAAAATATTCAAAATGGATCATGATCCTCCAACAATTTGATCTGGTTTTCACAGCTTCCAAGGTGAAGAACTCCTTATTCTTCGCCAAACTTTTGTCGGAACTTCCCATCATCGATCTGAACGAGATAGCCCACGACCCTCTCCCAGATGAGGCTATCTATCTTATTGACACCATTGACCCTTGGTATGGGGAAATTCTTGTATACCTCTAAGCATAACGGTTCCACCCAGAATTATCGACAGGTGATTGTCATCGCATTTGCCACCAAGCACGACACTATCTAGTGATTAACGATACGTTATGTCGTCGCAGTGTGGATATAGTTCTTCGACATTGTCTCACTCATGAAGAGGAAAAACATGTTTTAAATGACTGCTATGCTGGGGCATGTGGTGGTCATATTTCTGGCATATCTACTGCATAGAAAATCTTGCGTGTAGGTTATTACTAGCCGACCTTGTTCAAAGATTGTGTCAAGGCCATTCAACAATGCCATCATTGTTAAGTATTCACAAAGAAAATGCACGCTCCTCTGGCCCTACTGCACCTGGTGATCTCTGTTGGCCCCTTTTCCAAATGGGGGATAGACTTCGTAACCATCAATCTCGTTTCCTCTGCTAGACACAAATATATCATAGTAGCTGTGGACTATTTCACAAAATGGGCCGAAGCCCTTCCCACCTACCAAGCCAATGGAGAAACCGTGGTGCTATTCCTATTCAATCAGGTTATCTATCATTTTAGTGTACCCCACACGATCGTTATAGACCATGGATCTCATTTCTAGAACCATATGATTTCTAATTTAACGTCGTTGCTTGGTTTTCATTAGGATCAATCATCCTCCTACTACCTCCAAGCTAATGGTCAAGTAGAAGCCGTCAATGGCGTCTTAAAAACCATGATCCATAGGTTGGTAGGAAATCATAAAACCAATTGGCATCAAATTTTATATTTGGTGTTATGGGCATACCGAACTTCAGTAAAAACTACCACGAGCTTTACACCTTTTCAACTTGCTTACGGCTTGGAAGCAATTTTACCCATCGATTGTCAGATCCCTTCCCTGCAAATAGCCGTTGAACTCCTGCCTGACACTATTGCTGAAGAAGAATGCTTACTATACCTTAATCAACTAGACGAAACCCATCGAGATGCCGAATTGGCACTCGAGGCTCACAACCGCCGTGTAAAAACCCAATATGACAAAAAGTTCAAGCCTCTTTCTTACTAAGAGGGAGATCTTGTTTTGCTCTATGATAAAAAACATGACCTCTTGGGGGCAGGACACTTCAACCCTTATGGATAGGTCCCTATGTCATCAAGAAAGTCCTCTCAAAAGGGGCATATGAACTACATGATTGGGAAGGAGTCCCGCTCGCTGAGCCTAGAAATGGGCTCTATCTTAAAAAGTATTATACCTAGTATTGCACTAGGCATGTGCTTCTTAATTTTATGTATTCATAAGTTTTGCTTCCCTTTTTTGGTGTGATTGGATTGTTTTGAATTTGTTGGAGTATTTGTCTCATACATCCTTCTCGCAATGTAGATGTCTTCGTTACCCTTAGCATACGTAGGATACGTGGATGGTGCCATTCGTCACACACGACACATTGCATCAGCTGCTTGGGTCATCTACACACTTGAGTCGAAACTATTTTGTTCCTAGGAGTCTTTCTTAGTACTGCCACCAATAATATTGTCGAGTACATGTCCATAATTTCACTTCTCACGGAAGCGTCATCAAGGAACATCTCCAATTTGGTGGTTAGGTTAGACTCCGAGCTAGTTGTTATGCAATTGACAAATCATTATCACATTCGTAATCCAACCTTGTTATGTCATTATTTAAGGGTATGACTCTTGGAACGTCAATTTGAAATAATCTCATATGAACACATTCCTAGAGAATTTAGTACGATCGTTGATTCATTAGCTAACTATGTATTAGATTCGCATCTGTCTCATTCAGTATAGAAGCATGCATGAAAAGTAAATATTTACTTAGTTAAAAATTTTACAAAAAACATTTACGCCATCAAAATACCAAAATGTTTGTATATAGTGGTATGATCTGGATTATCCACAGTTTCGTGTTCATTCTGTCGACGTTTCAAACCCCAAAGGGGGTCCATCATCAGGACTAAATCAGAAAGAATATGAATGAAAACTTATTGAGAGAAGAGCTTTTACGACTAGGGTATAAATAAACCTAGATCCCTAATTTTTAAGAAGTCGACACTTCTATAAATGATTTTTTATATTTATTATTTATTTATTTATTTATAATATTATTATTATTTTCAAAATAGTTTTTATAAAGTTTAATTAATTATTTATATTTATTTAGCTTATTTATTCCTATTGATTTACCTAGAACCTAAAATATTTAATTGATATATATCTGATTCATGAATAAGTTTGATTTTTATTCTCCAATTTGTTTTATTAATTTAATTAAACAATTTTTACTTTTATTTGTTTGATTAATTAATTAATTTAATTCTTACTTATTGTTTTTATTTTCATTTAATTAATTAATTTGAATTTAATTTATTAATTAATTTAATTATTAATTAATTTAATTTATTGTTATTTACTATTCTTCATTGTTTAGCCCTAATTTTTAAATTAGTTATTAATTAATTTAATTAATTTAATTAATTTATAATCTTAATTTTACTATTTATTTATTAATCCAATGTTAATCATTGGTTATTATTAATTTATTTTTAATTAATTGACTTATTTTATTTATTTTATTTTTTATTTAGAATAGAATAACTAAATCAATTAATTTTGATTTAATTAATCTACTTAAACTAATTGATTGAATTATGATGCTGACTGTGGAAGGGTACTATTGTCTGATAACCTGCACTCACCCTCCTTGTAATAATTCCGCATTGCATGTCCATCATTAACTTACTTGTAATCCTATCATTGTAGTCGTTGCATCATCTCCACCTATACCACCACTGCATCCAATTATTACGATTCACCTATAATGAGCTGACACGAATCTACACCTGATATGGGGGGGCTATTCCATCATAGCCAGGTGAGTGGGTCTGAAAAGATAGAGGGCGAGGAACATCTGGCATAAAACTCTTGGTGAATTTTGGAGTCACTCAGAAATTCATTTGAGGGTGTGATTAGTGAAGTGGAGGAGGTTCAAAATGGCACATGTGAGGAGTGAACCGCTATCACTATAGGAGATTTAACAAACCCCGGTGTACATGAACAGTCTTGCACTATTGCAAGAATTTGGATTCCTGCCATTCCTGCAAAAGTTTAACTGGTTCAACATGGCCGTAGTGTGAGAGTTTGCAAGGATGTTCAAAGAAGGCCGAGTTAGGGTTGGGTCCTTAAAGTTCAAAATTACAGAAGAGTTCGTTGCACAAGCCACAGGCCTGCCACTCGCAGGGGAGTGATGGTTTAGAAAGGAACGACTTGCAAAGAAGAATTAGAATTGGTTCATGGTTGATAAGAAAATTAAAGTCGATTGGAGAAAGGGACTTCCACAGACTGCCATGGTCGGGAAGTGGCAAGATTTACTGTTTATATTATAGAAGTTTGTCACAGGGGAAGGACACTATACCTTGGCATTTGTATACCACCTTCGATTGTTGTTTCATTTCGAGGTAGGAAAATTGATTAATTTTCCTCACTTCTTGCTCAGAAGCCTTGAAAAGATGGAAAAAAATGTGCAGAGCGGAAGTGCAAACTAGGTTGAAAACAAACTCTACCATCATGGGCTCATTAGGATGTTGGTCAAGAAGAATTTAGAAAAAAAGGGAATAAAGTGGGGAGAATTTCTTAAAGAATTTTGAGTAAGGCATGCAAAAGAGTCTGCTAGCACTAGTACAGGTAAGAAGAGAAAGGTGAGGACATTGTCTCCTGCCAAGCAGCAAGGTGAGAGTTCACCAGTGAAAGCAGAGAAGAGGGCTATTGAGAAAACTCCACATGCAGCAAAGAAGAGGAAGACTAGAGCCTTGATGAGGAGGAAAATTATCGCCCAAGGGACAAACCAGTCGAGTTTTCCAATCATAATCGATGAAACACACCAAAGTTCCCCCACAATTCATAATCTCTTGGTGCTTGTAGACGTAGTGGCACACACTGTTGAGGATGAGGAGAATGCAGAAGATGACGTCTTGTTGTCAACATTTATTAGCAGGCTAAAGAGTAGAAAGACGACATCGACACTGCACACTAGTGAGGTGTAAGCAGAAGAGAATGAAGAGGAACAACATGCAGAGGATCTTGATAATTTTAGTGAACCAAATGTGGACACCCTCAATGATTTCAAGGAGTGGGGTATTGAAGACCCTACGGTGTTAGAAGGTCAGGGCACTGAAGTCCCTATAGTGGTAGAAGAATGGGGAATCGAAACCCCTACTAATTTGGAAGGACATGGTGTTGAATCCCCTAAGAAGTTGAGAGAAAAAGGTGTTAAGAGCCCCGGGGAATTGAGTGCACAAGCCACGGAGATTGGGGAGGGCATAAAAACCCTCAATAATGAGAAAACCCCAAGTATATAAACCCTCGGCGATGTCATAAAGCAGGCTTTCGACAACCTTGACCTTGATGATGATGGGACTTGTTTTGAGTTTGTGGTAGAAAATACGTTCACACCCAAAGATCTTAGCACAGTACCCTCCACTCTTTTCCTCAATAGCAAAATAGTAGACCTGGAGCAACAATTTCATGACCTGGAAGCTTTGAACCAGGTCATGAAAGAGCAGAGTTGGCAGAAAAAAAGTCAGGTGGAGATATTGGTAGAAGTAAAGAGGTAGAAGCAACAAATAAAGGTATGGAAATACTAGGCTTCCAGATTCTATAGATGCCTCAAGAAGGTGACTAAGCAGCTACGAAAATCCTAAGACAAGAAGTCAAAGATAGTAAAGACAAGAATAAACATTGAGTGTAGAATTGAGGAACTGTCCATTCATCTTTTAAGGTTTTTTAGTAAAGGTAAAATGTTGTGTGAGGACACACAACAACTTAGGGATGGGAGGATGTTGATATCCTAAATTGCCTTATTTTCTACCCCATTTCCATCAATATCAACCTTTGTTTTATCTCAATAAAAGACCCTTCTTTCCTGCACTAGTACAAGAAAGTTACCCATTCTTGCACATGCTCATATTTTATATTAATATTTATTACAACGCTTTATTAATATTTTTATATAGATTCCATGCTTATTTACATACTTCTTGTAACTCATATTGATTTCCTAGAGTAATTGTGGAACTTAGTGCTAATGATGAATGAGTTGACTAGTGCAGGTAGATTCATGCATTGCCACGAAGACTGTCTGAGATTTCCGAGTAGCTAATCTTCCATGAGGACAGGTCTCGATCCTCGACTCTGAGTCTACCTACTAATGAACTAAAGCAGGATAATAGGTGGCACACATTCAAGGATTATTCTCTAAAGTTAGGTTACGGCCAAGAAAAGTTCATGTGTATTATAATTGTTGGCCAAGTTTGTAATTTCGGTTTTCTAAGTCTATTCGGCTAAAAGGCCTAAAAAAATATTCGTAATTAATGTAAAGAGCCTAGAGATGAAAGGAAATATATGATATAGATCATAGGTAGGATGCTAGAGAACCATCGACTATCATTTTGTTTTATGTAATCTAGTTATCGCCTCAACTCTGGGGCTTGACTACTCTGTAATGTATATTTGCCAAATCGAGTAATACAAGAGAACTACCATGATTTGCATATGCAACATTTAGTTTATCTTTGATGTCCATTTGAAGTGCTGAGCTTTTTAGTTCCTTAGAAAGGGAATGAGTTGGTTGGCTACGGCCCAGCCAACCTAGCTGGTTTACCCCTCTTGCTTTCATTATTCAGAAAGAAGGTGTGGATATTTCGTTTGCAGTTGTGTGATGTTATAGTTTTAATGTTTATCTTTCAAGTTTTGAATTAAAATATATTTTGTAGCTAACGTGTGGAACAAATTCATGGTTTGAGAGTAGATGTGTTTATTTTTCTTATGAAATATCTTTCTCGTATTTCCTTTACTCTCATTCCCCATTTTAATTTGTTTTCAATCGGATCGTGCAAGGAAATCTTTCCTGCACTAGTGCATGGTGTTGCATGCACTTCGGTCTAGTCAATCGTTGCAACAAACATTGAATCACTTACCTACATATTATTTTCAATTATTTTGAAAGTGAATGAACCATTAATTGAGTAACCGTCTTTGGTATTAAAATTTCATCTTTAAAAGATTTGGAAGCAGATAAATTATCATATTATACTTGCAAAGAACATAAGAATTTTGGGTGAAGTACCAAAGTTGATTAACACATGCAAAATACTTAGACTATTGTTTGATTATTTTAAAGTGCTTTTATTTCATGAAGTTTATTTCCTTTGAAAATTTTAATGAATTGAAGCATTTCCTTTTTCACAAATAATTTATTTCAGAATTTCATTTGCAGTTGCAATTATTTTTTAGTACATCTTTCAGTTCTTTCGAAAGTAACTTGGAAACTAAGTGGATGGAACTCTACCTTGGTGCAAGAGAAAGTCTCTTGTCACAAAAACAGAGTTCTCTAAGCCCTAAGGCTTAGAGCACCTTCACTCAGACATAAGTCTTTAGTAAGGAAGGTCAAATATACTCTTACATAGAAATACTATACTTGCATTAGTGCAAGCAGATTGCAACAGTGCAAGGACAGGTTGTTTGTGTGAGAGGAAGATCAGAAGGAAGACATAATTTTGCAAGGGCCGAATTGTCATACTATTGACCATCCATCTGAAGATGAACATAGCATTTCATTCCATCATTTAATATTGTTTCTGTTGTGTGGAATTTCTTTACCTGATTTACTTCCAAATTGTCTTTTACATTCCAGCAATAGAGTTTCCTTGGTGTTAATTTCCTTTCCAATTGTTTTCTATCTGATTCCACAAAGCATTTCCTTTAAGAAGTAGGATTAGAGATAGGAAAATTTCATACCATTTATGGCATTGCCCATGCTTTGTCTCTAAGTTTATGAAACCCTCGCGTTGACAATGAAGTGTTGAGGAGTTTGCTCAAGCGTAATTCCTACACCCAACAACTAGCAGAAGTCATGTCTAATAGAGATATGACCACAGTGGTACTAAATGCACTACGAGAATAATGGGGTAACTTCACTTCAAGTTTATATGGCAAGAAAGAGACTACTCCATTTCAAGATCTATGGTCACTCTGTAAGATTGAATAAATCAGACTGAAAGCAAAAGATGATGTAGGATCAAATGAGCAAAATCAAGCATATGCTTCTATGACAATAAGAAAAGGGAAATTTTGAAAGTTTGGTCCTCAAAATAAAAGGAATAACATGGCTAAGGTAAGATGCTATGGTTGTTAGGAACTTAGGCACTATATAAGAGATTGTCCTAAACGTAATAAGGACAAGAGGGATAGGTAAGAAGCCCATATTACTAAGGAAGTGAAAGAACCTGAGAAAAAGAAGCTTAAGAAGGAAGAAGTAAAAGATCTCTACTATAACTGAGATGAGCTTCTTCACTAGAAGGTACTTACAACTTGTAATTTATAGATAAGAAGTAATGTAAATAAGATAGGATGCATCAGATTAGAAAATAACATCATGATAGAAGCACTAGAAGTAAGAGCTCTTGACATGAGAAGAAAAAAGAATGTATGGAATAAATTATATTAATTACAAATAATAAGGGCTCTTGGAAACCTCATTGAAATATCAAATAATAATTCTAAGAAAAAAGTATAGGTCATCATTGATTGGGATCTTCATACAATAGTCAATAAGGAAACATATGTTGGGTGAGAAAGATCCTCAGGTTTCTCTTATGGAATCCTTATCAAAGGATTCACCAATCTAGAAAAAACAAGTGTTTCATTAGGAATTCCAACTGTTGGCTTGTTGGGCCCTAACCCAGGTTCGGAAGATTTTTTAGCTAAACAAATCCCATACTTCCGGCCTTTTCGGCAACAATCCATGGAGTGCGGATTGAAGTCTCACCCGAGGTAGTAGGGGAGGGTGCTGGAACTAGGTTTCCGCACCCTAGGGATGTCTTGATGAGGTCTGGAGACTTCGCAACCCGATATACACACTTCTGCTATTCTGCACAGCAGTCTGGTCTTCACAAATATCCACAAGGGGGAGTTTCTTAGGTCTTTAGCCATATTACTGTTATTATAGATCTGACTTATTCCTTACGGTATTTAATTAAACAATTAACATTTAAACCCAGTGTGCATAGTCATAAATCTTAATAGTAGTCATAAAATCATAACATGAGCATAAACATTCAGATCTAAGATCAGATACATAGTAATTCAAAAACACTTATCTATATTAATTATTTCTCTCCGTACAATACAATTCCACCTTGTGCACTCAGTTGCAGGGGGCCCCGCACATAGCTGCAGAGCCTCTTCTACCCTCTGCTACCCTCGATTCAAACTTACAGACTCATAGCACTTTCGCTTTAACCAACCAATACATCAAGCTATCATCCCCAAAATTGTCTTCTAATCCTAGATCCTTGCTCTATTTATATATTCCCATGGTCCGCGGACCATGGGAAAGCCAACACATTGTATATTAATCTATAACATTTTAGGGCGAACTACCCTTGGACTTAACCCATTACAATTCGAGCTCCATTCACTTCGCGGAAATTTTACCATACTTTTACCCAAAATTGTGGGCTTCAGCCCCAAAACCATTACGTGGGGGATCCACTACCCAACAAGCCTCCAACACAATCATCATGACTCGTCTTGAGTCACTCAATTGGTACTGTGATCTTTTCATGGAGGTGATTCAGCTACTTCTATGCTTCGCTTTCCTCTGCAACACATTCATCTACCATCTGCTATAATTGTTGCACATGAGCCTCTGACACATCCTTATCTACTCCACTTGCTTCTCAGAGTGCATATACTACCTATGGGTGGGATAGATTTCCCTCAATATTGGCGGTGACTACAATGCCTCATCAAGCCATGGATGGATGTGCTCCTTAAGGACCGCTTATTTTTGACGCACCGCGTCGACTTGTGTTTTGAGTGCCTAGGCCTCCCTCATCTTATCCAATTGCTGAGTAATGGAAACCATTTGGCAGTCCCCCGGACATTATCATAGGCTTGCTGCAACTCCTGTGCTTTAGTCTCTAACCATTGTAATGTTGGATCTTCCTATAGTGTAGTGACCATGCTAAAGGACTGATCTAGCAAGCTGGTACACACCTGATTGGCACGAGCTATTGCTTCCCACCCAGATTGGATGATGTGTTGTCGCTACTCTCTAACTTCTAGTGGTGTAGAACACTGCACCTTGAGTCTTAGTTCAACAATCCGTAAGCTAAGGTCCAACTGTACTTTTGCTACTTCTTCCTTTGCTTCACGAAACCCAGTGGCCAACTTGTGGATCCATATCCCTATAGGTAAATCTGTCATAATCTCAAGCTCAAGGGCATGGCAACACGCTTCCTATAAAATTTTCTCCAACTACTGATTATGTGCTATTGCTTCATATCTTTGGAGGCTCAACTGCTTGATGTTAATTTGTTGCTCACTGAGTAGTTGTACCACGCATCCTTCCCTAGCAAGGAGCTCCGTCATTGCACCATCTTGTAATCGGTATAAAACTTCTCGCAGAAGGGTAGCCAACTTTATTCCAAGTCCCGAGAGTTGGCCTGCCACGGCTCTATCTTCCATGTTATCTGTTTTCAATGCTCCAACCATAAGTGTGATGGTATTAGCCATTTTGGCTTGCAGTAGCTGCTCAGTTGTGGCCGTACCCGTAGCTCCATGGGCAGCTATCATGCCTAATTATGGGGCCCTTGCTTGAAATTCCTACAGTTGCGTCCTGAGAGCCCCCAACACAGTCTGTTTCTTTGTCATGGCCTCATCGAGTGCCTCCCTGGTAGCTTCATGCACTATATCCTCGATGTCACATAGGTCACCCTCAGTTAGTGTGATAGGTTTCGCATCTAGCTTGGATGCCTTGGTCTTCTTCCTTAACCTTATCTGCTCTATCACGCGCGGTCATTTTAAGGGTGCACCGGTGGTACTTGGTTCCACATCTTCCATCATAGTATCCATTTTCGACTCTGTAGTTACATGCGTGCTTCTTTCATCTTTTGTTGTGGTAGCCTGCACTGCTTCTTGAGATGCCCATACTTACTCAGCGAGTTGTTCATTTCACTTCTGTTGTGCTATGGATTTGGTAGCAGCCTTCTACTTTTGGATTGCGGCCTCATCATGTCCTACCTTATCTGGTCCATGCCATTCTAGTGGCCAGGTATCAAGCATTGTGACAACAACATCATCAATGGCGATGAAAGGAAGTGTGGTCTATGTCTGCTCTGGATCCTTATGTGCCCTGATATATACATGGTGCATATCTGCCTTAAAGTCGCAATGCTTTTCACACTATCATACACTTTAGTAGTTAAGTGGGCTTTCTAGTTGATCCATTTGCGTATGCTTGCATCCATTAGTATCCAGAAAATCTGGAATTCGTAGATTTTGGTGGCATCCTTTGTTTCCCATAGGACGCATATCTGGCTGCCTCTGGCCAATCCTGGTCTAGGGGAGGAAACTGACTATCTTCGGGAAATGTAGTTGTAACCAATAGGATGGATAAGAGTACCACGCATAGTGGAAGGTATTACCCACCTCTTGGGATTCCTTGCAGTTCATTAGGAATTCATCGTGGAGGAACTGTGCCCAATTAAATCATACCCCTTCCGTGCATTGCTCAGCTAACGCGATGAACATTGTTGGTACCTCATTGCCTCAGCATTTTCTCATTACCTTCCCAACCAGCAATTGGGTAGAAATGCGAACCCCTATGTTCTGAATTCTAGTGATAAGATACCCTCTTTTCTTTTTCTCTAGGTTGTATTTCTTTTTCATAGTTTCCGCAATCTTCAAGTCACCACCCATGCCCACTATTTCCATGGGGTACCTTCCCTCACAGGGAAGCCGAGATATCCTATGAATGAGTTCCACTATGATGGCGATGGGTTTGCCTAGCCATGAGTACCCATCACTGTAGTAGGCAGAGTAGTTTCCTGATGACCAATATTTTGATTGGGGCCCGACGAAAATGTGGAATTAACAGGAGGTTGAGTAGCCTGGCCTCCTCCACCTTTCGTATCCCTTCCTTCAGCTATAGTGTTGTAACGGCCCCCTCCATGATTTGTTCAATCAATTTTCTAGTTCCCAGTCTTCAAATTTCATAGAGGGGATGTGGCAAAACTCCATTCCTTCAAGTGGAACCCCTTTGGGGAGGGACAGGGTTATAAGCTTGCTCTGAACAACATCCAAATATTTAGGTACCATGACCTTTCCTTTTCATGGAGGGACATACTTGGGTCGTTTTATGGGGGCCTGTACTGGTTGGATATCTTCCTCTATTTGTTCCTCTGGTTCCATTTCTTCAACATATATCGAGGGTCCTCTTCCTCATCGTCGCTCTCAATAGTAACAACTTTTCCCTATTCTTCCACTGATAGCTTTCTAAATCGTGGATTTTGTAGTGACATCTGTACTAGTCCTATTACATGGGGGTCCTTCTTGGGCCGTGATGTCCTTGGTGATTTAGGGATTTCGGCTATCCCTCCCACCTATGGCTCAGGGTTCTGTGTAATGTCCTTGGTTATGGATATCAACCTTAGTAATGACTCTTGTAGTTCCTTCAGCAATTCTTGAAACCATGTGCTTTCTTTCAAGAGCTTCTCATTTGTCTTTCTCCTATCGTTTTGAACCCAGAACGTCCTAACCTTCAAATGGCCAAACTTTGTTTTGTGATAAGCCAGCTTCTCTTTATATACTTCTTCAAATCAAATTCAGCCATGTCCCCCATTCGTGGCTCATTAATGTGATTTTTGGTGGTAGATCCATTTAACCCTATCTCTTAATTGCCCACTATCCTCTCCTCGGTGTCTTAAATAGGACATCTTGTCATGAACACTATCTACAACGGTCACCTTCCATCCTTCCCACGCGGTAGCACAGGCCCTTGTACACGGACGCGTTCTATATTGTATATTGATCCTACGTGCCACGTTCGCCCTGCGCAACCTCCCTACAGACTTCTTTATAGTCTTGTGCCCTCTTCCAACTACGTGGGGTGTTGAGCCTAGGCCTCCTACAAATAGTCAGGTGGTCACACCCCTCGTGCGAAGCTTCTACTTCCCTGCTAGCTCGGGCTGTAGGCACCCTTCATGTACTTTTGCATTTAGTAGTGCGTCACGTCCTTTGCTCCCTCGTTTAGTAGGGTACAGTCACAACCATGATAGCAGGGCCGTAACTTTTTCTAATATCATAGGAGAGCCATCCAGGTCTGGGCCCCTTACACAACCTGTTTGTGCGACACCACTTTTTATTTTGCTGATTTCTTCATCCAAACTCGTGCTTTTCCTCCTTAGCCTTACCCATTCTTCATCAAGTTTGCGCAGTCTCAAGCGACCATGACAAATAGCTTCATGCAATTGCCTAATTCCTTCGCCTAGGTTAGTCTGAACTACTGGGGCAGTGAGTGGGAAATTTTCTCCGCCTTCCTGGTTTCATCCGATTTGGGTGCGAATACGGTCATCTTCACACAGTTTGTCCTATTTATGGTCCCAAATGCCCACCGAACCCTTGGTATGCGCATATTTAGTTACAGTGCTGGTTGTGCAGTACATAGCTGCATCCTTCGTCAGAAGTCAGTGCCCAAACCACTCCGTCCTGCCTGCCCAACCCATGTTTGACCCTGAGGGCCTCCAACCCATACATGCAACCACCTTTTCCGTTTGCACCCATTTCTCCTAATCTTCCTAGGTGCTTTCCACCCTTATATGGTTGTTGCGTGCAGTACCCCTTCTTACTTCTGCGCCATAGTTCCCCAGTGATCTACGAATTCTTCCCCATTGGTTGTGCCATCACTGGTTGGTAGTGTCCTTATTTCAGTTTTCATGCGCCGCAGTGATCTGATCATCATATTACAATTTAGCATCATTACCTCATGTAATCAGTTCTGCCAGCGCTCTACTTCTTTATCTAAATCCGACATGCAGGAACTGTCACATTCCCATGAGAGTCTTCTATCTGTTTTTGGATTTACCTAATCCTGGTCTTGTGCCATTATCTGGTAAGTGTAGTCTAGTTCATCATTACTATCTTCATTGTGCACAGGCTTAGTGTAGTGCACTTCTTCGGCTGGATCTAGCAGTACAATTACGTGTAGTGACTTTTTCTCGAACATCATCTTTCGCTTCTTCAGGTTGACGACTCCATTCATGTCTGTGGTCCAGTATATTCCTAGAAATGTGGGGTACAAATTACTGTCATCAACAATTTCTATTACCTCAAAGTCTGTCTATGTATGTACGCCTTCAATGTCCACTGTCAACCCTTGCAACCTTCCCATTGGTAAGATCTTTTGTTGGTTGGCCATTCATAGTTGGATGGGAGACCATTGTATCGTAGGCCTTCCCATACGCTACCACGTTTACTTAGGAATACATTCACATCCGACCCTAAATCCAAAATGACCTGATGCATCTTATACTCACCTATTTTCATCGTCAGTTGCATTTCCTGTTCGGTGTGCAAGGTATGTTTTCCAAGCTTTCAAACCATACGTGGCTTTCCTAATTCTGTGCACCTAGAGATCAGTTCTTGCAATTCTTTGACTACCTTATTGTCCAGTAGTAGCTTCATACATCTTTATAATAAGGTAGTAATCATGAAAGGATCCATTCCCGGCTCCAGTTGATCCTTACTATTTGAATCGGGATCTTCCATGATACCCTTCTCGGCCTCTTTGAATGTTTCTTTCGTGTGTCCAGACATAGGTTCCCTTGTAGGAGCCTTGTGAACCTTTGACTCTTTTATAGGCAGTTTCCTCTTATCTTATCTCGTGGTTGTGCCAATTCTAAGTACCATATTTACGTTGGGATCCTCGTCGAGAGGTTCAAACCTCATCATTTGGATATTTTGAGTTGGGGTAGGTTGTAGTATCCCTTTCTCACACATTTGGGCGATTAGAGTTGGATAGTCTACCATTTCATGATCAAACTGGTCACAATACAGACAAGATATCCTCATAGGGTTGGTACAATCACACTCGTGGTGCCCTAGCCCTCCGCAATTATAATAGATCAGTTGTTCGCGCCCTTGTCCAAGTCCCATTCCTCCTCTCCCTTGTCCATGTCTTGGGAATCCTCCACACACCCCTGTGACCAGATCGAAACCTCACGTTTCAGTCTACATTTGGCACACCAGGGTTCTATCCATCATTAGTTCATAGCTCTGACATGTTCGCTAGTCGTGGCCCACCGATCTGCAGAAGTTACAATACAATTGTTGCGAGGTCTAGGTATACTTCTATAATAAGTGACAGTCGTCCGTTGCATGCTTACCTCCTACTTAACAAATTGCACACCAAAGTTTAGGGGTTGCACTCTGCCCTGCTTGTACCTCTAGCCTTAATGGCATCGGTCCCCTTCCTACCAAATAGTTTGCAAAAATAGGACATTGATCCTTATCGTGACCTTGGCCCTTACATTTTATACACCACACTTTTTCTCGCACCTCTAGTTGGGGCGCCCTATCCTTCTTCAAACTCTGCATCTCTAGGCATAGGTTCTGTAATTCTGCATGGATTTGTTGGACTCCCAACCCAGGATCTTGAATTAGCATTTCATGCAACCTCATTGCTATCTCTAATGCTTTGTCCTAGGTCGAGATCTTCTGTTGTGACAACGCCATCCTTAGGTGAGGTTTCAGGGATGCCACAAGCCAAGCGCAGTGCTGCGCATCTGAAAGTGTCATATTTTACTCGCGGATCATACTTTTCAGGCACTGGTCCAGATCCCATGGTGTCTCACCTGGAAGCATCGCAATTTCCTTAAATCCAATGATCGACTGAGTTTTTGATTTTGGTCGACTAAACTCTTTATTCAACGCATCCTGGATCTCCACTATTCTGGCATTCGGATGATCGCTGGAATGCTTAAGATACCACATCAACGCCCAATCCAACAATTTGCTCACCAAAGTACCCTTTTTAATGTTATCGTCTGTAACACCTTGGGCTTCCCATACTACCTTTACCATAAACCAAAACTGATATGATTCCTCATTTCCTATGCCTCTAAATGCAGGCAACTTGATCGCACTCACCATTCCAACCCTTGGAGGAGGTGGAAGTGGGGTAGGTGAAGATGGGGTGGATATAGGTGAAGAAGGCGACTATGTGGATGGGGGTGGTAACTATGGAATGTGCTTCTTTATCAATCAGACTGCACTTCTTAGAGAAAACCCAACAAGCTCCTCCTCACTTTCCCGCAAAACTGAAATCAGGGGATTTCTCTCTAATCCTTCAATCCCTTGGTAGCCTCTTCCACTTTGCGTTACCACAGACATCAATGGATTTTCATAACCCATTTTTCACATAACAAAATTTTAATCCAGGTATTCAACGATTTGATGTACTTACCTCGCAGTCCTTTGAGGAAATGCCTTTCGGCTTCGTTGTAGCTGATAGTTGTGTCTGTCATGAATTCAGTGATAAACCTTCCTATTATCCGATTCAACTAATGATCTATGGCCTGCGTGACCTTATCTTTAGACACCTCTAGCCTGCACACTAACTCCAGTGTCCACACTATTGGCTAATCAAGCTTACACCTTCCTGTGTTGTCTGTTGGCCTCGCAATCCACTCATACAGTTCTAACGAGAAAGATATGAAGAAGATCTTGTGGATTTCTGTGTATATATAGAAATATAGCCACATCTTGTCAGATGTCTGTGGGGTTCTATTTTCCTGCACCATGAACTCGTGAAGCTTCTAATCCAACCAATGTTCAATCTCTTTCTTTGTAGGATTCCAGTGTTTGAACATCAGACATCCCTTTAGGTAGATCCCAGTCCTGGCAACGGAACCATTTATTGGCTTAATGGGCCCTGACCCAGGTTTGGAAGAGTTTTTATCCAGATAAATCTCATACTTCCGGCCCTTTCGGCAACGATATTCAGAGTGCAGACTGAAGTCTCACCCGAGGTAGTAAGGGAGGGTGCTGGAACTAGGTTTCTACACCCTAGGGATGTCTTGAAGAGGTCTGGAGACTTTGCAACCCGATCTACACACTTCTGCTATTTCCTGCAGCACTCTGGCCTTCATGAATATCTGCAAGGTGGAGTTTCTCAGGTATTTAGCCTTATTACTATTATTATAGATCTGATTTATTCCTTTAGGTCTTTAAGCAAACATTTAACATTTAAGCCCAATGTGCGTAGTCATAAATCTTAACAGGAGTCATAAAATCATAACATGAGCATAAACATTTAGATCTGAGATAAGATACACAGTAATTCAAAAATACTCACCTTTATTAATTCTTCCTCTCTGTACAATATAATTCCACCCTACGCACTCAGCTACAGGGGTCTGCGCACATAGCTATGAACTCTACCAGGCCTCTACGCACACAGCTGCAGAGCTTCTTCTACCCTCTAGTACCCTCAACTCCGACTTACAGACTCAGAGCACTTTCACTTTCACCAACCCATACATCAAGCTATCATCCCCAAAATATCTTCTAATCCTAAATCCTTGCTCTATTTATACATTCCCATGGTTTGCAGATGATGGGCAAGCTGACACGTTGTAGATTAATCTATAACATTTTAGGGCGGACTACCCTTGGACTTAACCCATTACAATTTGTGCTCCACGCACTTCGCTGAACTTTTACCATACTTTTACCCAAAATTGCAAGTTTCAGCCCCAAAACCATTATGCGAGGGATCCACTGCCCAACACCAACTCATGGGATTCAAGGGATGATGGTATGATGACATAACAAGGCAATAGGTCGAAAGGATAAATCTCTTTCGTTCAAAGGAAGTTATTTTAGGAAGTTTGGATGATCCAAAGAAAAGATGAGGTATGTATGCTTACATAGGTTATTATGAAAGTCATATCATATGGTTACAGATAATATGGGTCACTATTTCCATATTGGGAAATATGATCAAAAGAAGAAAGAATCTCCTCCTCTAAATGATTGCAGAAAGGAATATGTCACACTAGATGAAATCAACATAATATATTTTCATATGAAACATGAGGAAGCTAACTAAAATTAAGCAACTCTAATTGGAAGCTCCTAGGAATGAAGTGTGTGAAAAGAATGGAAGAGATCATGAAAATATAAAACAAAGGTAGAAGGCATTCAACGTCCGAGACCAAGAAGAGTTGACTAGAATATCTCCCTGAAAAGATATGAAGACTTTGATAAGAATCAAAAAAAGAGGGAAACCCTTGATAATGAATATCTTTTGGAGATGTGTCAACATGCATGTAGGATGCTGATACCTATAGGAATATGTCATGATAAGAAACCATCACAAATTTAATTTTGATTTAAGTGTTCATTTCATATTTTTGAACTAATATCTAAATGGGATTATGTAGGACTGCCAAAGGGAAGATCCGTGGATGAATTCTAGGAAAACCATATAGAAGGATGTAAGATCCTTCTAGAAAATATGATATGAAGAAAGTAACATGACATGAAGCAAAGGAAGAT
Organism: Pinus taeda; assembly: GCA_000404065.3. Taxonomy (NCBI): domain Eukaryota; kingdom Viridiplantae; phylum Streptophyta; class Pinopsida; order Pinales; family Pinaceae; genus Pinus; species Pinus taeda. The sequence goes on along the minus strand of APFE030410373.1, from coordinate 150,880 downwards.
GGAAAAACCAATGAATAAAATTATGATGAAAGGAATGAGGACATGACTGACTCATGAATGAAAGTGATGGATGGTTTGTGCCCTATGAATAAGTCCCAAAAGATTAAGACTCCATGATGAAGAATAAATTCATGACATCAAAAGGAAGGAACTCTTCAAGTAGTTGGTTGTTCCATGATATCCACATGAGGAGTTGTTATAGGTCCCTAGTTAAGAGGGAGCCTGAAAAGAAGTTTCTTACTTGGAAGAAACTTGGAAATTCCTAACCCAAGAGGGAGCTTAGGTACATTCCTTTTGTAGGAATGAATACTTTCCTTTTGTAGGAATGAGTACATTCCTTTTGTAGGATGAGTACATTCCTTTATTGAAATACATCCTCCCTATCTGAGAGGGAGAGATAGACACACAATTCTGGTCTTCACCTCAGAAAACATAATGGAGAATTTTGTAATTATTTGGCATTCGATACTCTTTGAGGATGAGATAGGGCATCAAATAGAAGAGTAGTCATGGAGGACCGATATTATTTGAGGATTGGGTAGTCCAAGATAAGTATATTCCTCATTGAACACACCATGAGTACCTAGGTAGGGGATTTTCCCAAGGAGACAATGATGAGAGTGTCTATAAATCATTGGTCTCACCAGCATTGAGCTTAGATCTTGTGGAGAGATGGAGCTATTAGTCAAGGCCTTTCTATGTGAAAAATGAGGGTTAACATGATGCTATACAAATGAGTTACCAATCCGAATTCTTCTTATGATAAATTCTTCAAATTGATAATGACTAGGTACCATTATGAATACCTCCCTAATTAAGAGGGAGTGTTGAAAAGTGTAACGAGGTTTGGTCTTCATAATGACATGTAATTATGGTTTTATGTAATGAGATGTAAAGAAGAAAAATAAAATTAATGTATTGACTTACTTCATGGGTTTCATGAGAAAGATATTTTGTTTTTGAGTCAAGACTCCCATTGAGAGTCTTTAGGAATGATTTGTCATCTATTCATAAAATGAAAGAGTCATTTTCATGTAATGAAGTCATGTTAAACTGTGTAAAAGGTCAAACTTGACTATGTAAAGTATCCTCCAAGACCTTGTCACTTATCCTCTTCAAGTCAACCTACAACGATGGAAGAACTTGCTGGAAGAATTCAGCATAACCGCTAGAGATCATGTCGGCCTAAAGGACATATGTTGAGGTGTATATATAGCCACACTCAACCTCACTTAGAGGAAAGAAACTCGACAAGAATTCGGTTAAGCAGAAAGTTCAAAGAAGAGGTCAAGAAGAAGTGTGAAGAAGAGATCAAGCAAAAAAGCGAATAAGAGGCTCCAAGCATAAGTGCGAAGAAGGGATAAAAAAGGAAGGATTCTTCTGGGCATAACAAAGGAGAGTTTCTTCTGGGTCAACAAAGGAGAGATTCTTCTGGGTTAGTGAAGGAGAGTTTCTTTTGGGGTCAACGAAGGAGAATTTTTTTCTGGAGGTAGTGTTTGAAGGATTCTTCTAGGGTGAATGAAGGAAGTGGTTCATCTAGGGTAATTTTTATGCATGATTGAGATAGGGACTAGAGACTAAGATTCTCTAGGGGAAGTTGAGAAAAAGTAATGTGAAGGATAAAGACAAAGTTTCTCTAGAGGAAGCCATGGAGAGTAGTTCAAGATCAAGAAGAAAATAGAGGTAGGGAAGAGGTAGAGCATCAAGGTTAGTGACAATGTTCTTAGGATGATACGAAAGTCAAGGGTATTTGTTATGGAGTTGGTACTTATCAATTGAAGATCTAGAAGAAGAATTTTCATTGGTTTTTCCTCTCAAGAGGTGAGAGGTTTTGGCCCTGGCTGTCAAGCCTACATATGGTGTCACTTGAATTTTATTATGCATATTGGTAATTGTATTGATCAAAAGAAAACAATAATAACATAACGAAAAATAATATAAGCTAAGAATTAAAAGTATATCAGAAGCAATTATTAAGAAAACAAATATTTTAACTATTCATGCCTTAGGTTTCTCAACATGATTTCAAAGCTTAGGTGCTGAAGTCAAGAAGGGGCATTCAATCAAGAAGACATCAAATAAATATCATAGTAGATTCAAGGGATACCAAGGTCAAGATCCTCAAAACCCTAGATCACGGTTGATCACATGTCTTTCTTTTCTTTTGGTTCATTCAATGTAACATTCCTTACGTGCGAAATACTGATATTCCTTACGAGAGTGTGGGAGCAGGTCTCTTCAAAGACTCTACATTAATGGGTACATTTTCTCTCCCACCTCTGAATTTTCATTTGGTCAATATGATCTCATTTGCTACGGATCCTTGGATTATCCCTATCGATGATCAAATTGAATCATTTGGAAATGCTATGCATTTAAGTCCATTGGAGATAAATTATCAAGAAATTGTCTTAGCTTCGATGTCTACTTCAGAAAGTAATACTGTCTTCAATATGAACCTGGACACTTACATGCCATCTCCCTAACTAGGTTCTTGGAATTCTTTAGATCCTTTGAATGATCCATTCCCCACTGATGAGAGTATCGTGGAGGTCATGTCTCTGGATGAAGTTCCATGGAACAATCTGTATCATCGTTCTTCTTTTCTCCTTAGCCTCAATGAGATGTCGTCTTGTCTTGAAGCGTCTGTTTCTCATTCTCCTACACCTCCACTTCAAACACCTATCCTGGTACATGAGGTATTATCGGAAGGCAATATGGGAAACATCACTGCTACAATGCCTCTTGACATTTTCGTTAAATCGTGATTTTTCGAGAACATTCATATTGGGGTTTCTTGTTCTCCATATGAGAGCAAGATTTATACTCAACTTTTTAAAGAATTCTGAGACATTTTTGCTTGGTTATACGAGGAAATGCCTGGTATCGATCCAACCATCGTGGTGCATGAGGTTCCAACTTATATTGGTGCTAAGCCTGCTATGCAACGGCTTCACCCTATGCACCCTCAAAAGGATGTTGCTATCAAAACAGAAGTAGAGAGTCTTTTGAAAGCAGGTTTCAATTATCCTATTCCATTGACGAATTAGGTATCCAATATCATCCCTATTGCCAAAAAGCAGGGCACGATATGTGTTTATGTTGATTACCATGATATAAATCGCACGTGTCCTAAGGAAAATTATCATGCTCCCTTTATCGACCAAATCATCGACGAATGAATTAGGAGTGGGATTTTTTCGTTCATGGACAGTTTTTCTGGCTATAACCAGATTAACATTTCACCCACTGATTACCATAAAATGACCTTTATCTATACCTGGGGTACTTTCACTTACAAAAAGATTCCTTTTGGTTTGAATAATGTTGGTGCTACCTTCCAACGAGAAATGTCTTATGCATTTCATGACATTCAACACATTGTTCAGCCATAGCTCAACGACTTAACGGCTCATTCGACTAAACGTCATGATCATCTAGGTCACTTAAGAGCCATCTTTTTATGTTGTCAGCATTACAATATTCATCTCAATCCACACAAGTGTGTTTTTTGCATTGAATCAGGCCAACTCTTAGGTTTTGTAGTGTCTCGTGAAGGTATTAGGATTGATCCTTTGAAAGTTGAAGCCATAGTCAATCTACTCCCCCACATCACTGTTGCAATGGCAGAGCTTGCAGGGAAAAGCTAATTTTCTCCATCGATTTGTCCCTAATTACACTGAACTTTCCAAGGGTTTTACTCGCTTACTTAAGAAGGGGATCCCTTTGATTTGGGATGAAGTTGCCCAAGAATCCTTCCATGCTTTAAAGAACACCCTGATTAGTGCTCCTTTACCGCATCCCCCTGATTATTGTCGCGATTACTTCCTGTATTTGGCTGCAACTAATACCACTATTTCTATGGTGTTAGTTCAAGACAATGCGCTGGCAACAAGCACGTGGTTTATTATATGCGCCAGAATATTTTTGATACTAAGTCTCACTATACTCATGTCGAGAAGCTTGCATTGGCGGCAATTCATGCCATCCAAGTATTTTGACACTATTTCCTTTTATGGAAAACCACCGTGATTTCTGATTGCAACCCCATGACATATATTCTGACTCACCAATTACTAGGGGGTAAATAATCCAAATGGATCGTGATCCTGTAGGATTTTGATTTGGAATTTACTGCTACCAAATCAAATAAATCGCTCATCTTTGCTGAGTTAATATGTTCTCTTCTATCTGTGAGCACCCCAACTGATTTTACTAACTAGATGCCTGATGAAACTTTGTTTTTTATCAACACTCTTGGTCCATGGCATGGAGACATTATTGTTTATCTCCAAACCAAGAATTTCCAATCTGATTTATCCCAGTCTGACTGATGCCACATCCATCATCAGTCGCAACCCTATCAGATCCTCGATGATACATTGTATTGGGTTGGTGTGCACTCTCTTCTTCATAGGTGTCTCACCCTTGAAGAAGTTGAGTGGGTCTTAAATGATTGCCACTCTGGTGCCTGTGGTGGTCATATGTCTGGATATGCCACTACTCAGAAAATCCTCCACGCCAGTTATTTATGGCCTTCTATCTTCAAATATTGCATTCTAGCTGTCCAAAAATGCCATGAATGCTAGATTTTCAACCGCAAGAAGCATGCCCCACGTGCACCCCTACACTCAGTAATTAATTTTGGCCTATTTTCCAAATGGGGCATTGATTTCATGACATGTAACCCTCACTCAGTCAGGGGGCATGGTTATATCATCATCGTTGTTGACTATTTTACAAAATGTGCCGAGGTGATGCCTACATGTAATGTTGACAGTAATACTGGTGTTCAGTTCCTTTTACCACACCATAGGACACTTTGGTGTCCCTCAAGCTATCGTGATTGACCATGGATCACATTTTCATCAGCACATGATGGTAGAACTAACTTCTTAGTTGGGCCTTCAACATGATAGCTCAATTCCTTATTATCCATAGGCCAATGGCAAGGTTGAAGTAATAAATAAGGTTTTGATTACTATGCTTCAGTGTACCATTGGGAAGCATATAAAGGATTTGCATCTAATGTTATTCTCATCTCTTTAGGCTTATAGAACTTCTGCTAAGATGACCATTGGATTCATTTCGTTCTAGTTAGTGTACGGTTTAGAAGCAACTCTTCCAATCGAATGTGAAATCCCTTCACTTAAGCTAGCCATCAAACGTATTCCGAATACCTTTCCTAAAGAGGAGAAACTTTTGTATCTTGAGAGACTTGACGAGGCTCGTCGCATTGTTGCGATGGTTTGTAGATGTCATTAGGTCATTACATTGGTTTTGCTGATGGTGCTTGTCGTAGCACACGAAACCTATCTTCTACAACATGGGTACTCTATGACCCTAATGGCGAGCTGATTAACTTACAAGGTATCTTCCTCAGTTGAACAACCAATAATATTTCTGAATATAGTGCAGTTATTGAACTCTTGTCAGAAGCAGTTGCTTTTGGCATAAGGGATTTAGTTGTCAAGTTGGATTCGCAGCTCATTGTGTTGCAATTAAACAATCATTAGTCAGTGAGAAATCCACAAATATTGCGTATGTATCTATGTGTTAGATTACTGGAAAGAAATTTTGATTACATTACATATCAACATATTCCACGTAATTTAAATACATTAGCCAATGCATTAGCAAGTTTTGTTCTTGATAGGCATTTGCGTCATTTATAAAACTGAATCATGTTATGAACACATGAGTAGAAATAAAACATGCATATCTATATATAGATATATATATATATATATATATATATCTATATATATCACATTTGTCAGAGTGTTTACATCAAAATGTCAAAAAATAGAGTGTTCTAGGACAATTGGCTTTTAAAGCCTACAAAATGTGTGAAAGACTAGATAAACTATCAAACTACATGGTGCTCATGATAGCACAAGACCACCCTGATCACTTGGCCTAGTAGCCGACGTAGTCTTCCAGAGACTCTCATAGTGTGTCTCTACCAACATAGTGGAACATCATTGATAGTGGCATAACCTGGAACCCCTCGAGTTATTGCCTCCAGATTGTGCTCCATCTTAGCTAAAGGGTTAACCCCTTCCTCGTAGTCAGCACCCACTATCAGATGAGAAGCTCACCATGATATTGGCAACATGCTTGGTGGTCTCTCTGGTCCCACATTTTCACATTTATCATAAGTAGAGTCTTAGTTTACACTTTTATAAAAATCATAAAACTTGAAAAAATCCAAAAAACAAGTTTTTACCTACATCGGTCCACTGTTCGCCTGGTGGCAGAGGTAGATCTCGATTCCATCTGAAATTTGTGCCAATGTAAGCATAGTCATCTACCACAAATAGTTGGCGTTCAATCCAAATGAAGAACTGTGGTGGATAATGCATATGTTGACTCGTGCCTCCTCGAGGCATGAGATGGCTCCATCTCATGAGTCTTAGATCTCAGGGGGAAGGATGTGGTACTTCTACTCACTGATACTAGAAGAGGGGCACTCACTCCAAAAATAATGTCACTAGTATAGAATTGAACCCAAATTTCTTTAGGTGTCTATGCTTACCCTTGGTCAGTTGTCCTTTCATATTCGCCAAAATGCCTCCACACTAGTTGAATATGGTGGGGGTCAAACAAGCGATAGCATATTGGAACTGAGACTTTGAAGACTCATTCAAGGCTTGCGTGTTGGATGCACGCACCATGGTGAACAAAATCATTCTCAAGACAAGGTTATCGATGATTGTTGTTATCTTCACCTTACCTCCATTGGTTATCTTGGCACGGGGACAATATCTATGGACTAGACCCCTGGTACTCTAACCTCCTTGGTGAGACCCAAAGAGTTGAACTGATTCTCCTCGACGAGATAATCCCATGATGAAATAGATGTCCATATCCTCAAGTTCCAGTTCTTGCCCTTTTATGATGAACATCTCTCGATCTACATCCCAAATGTTGATCAGATAGGTCAGTAACTCCATTTGAGCCCTTAACCCTGTAGTCCTAAAGAATTTTAGTAGTACATAATCCCTCAGAGCATTTATGTATGTCAGATCCTAAGTTTCTTGGAAGTCCTTAGCCTCATGGCCTCTTTATTTCCACTCCAAGACCATATCCTCCTGCAAAATAACATTTAAACACTTATTAACACTTTTTACATGAATCAAAATCAACATTTTTTTCTTAGTAAAGAGTTTTATATCTCAAAAAATCACTCTTAGCACCATCGCACCTGTTTTTATAAATAGTGAGATGGCATTGCGCGAGCCTTTAGGCTCAAACGCGACCATCGTGGGTCCAATGACCATACCTGCGATGGTCGTTGGTACTCTAAAATTTTGAAATCCTCCTTTCTAGCATAAAATTTACCACTTAAATTGCTTAAAAAAGTAATGAAATGCAAGAGCATGGATGAGGCTCTTACTTGTCACAGATAGATCATGAAATGGTACCCTCGATCTCTCATAATATCCACTAGAAAATCAAGAGAATTAGGGCGTAAAAAGCACTTTCAGAGCTCTATTTGGTAAAATGGTAAAAAATGAAATTACTTTTACCTATTTATAAGTTTTGAAAGTCATTTTGTCATATATGTTTGTAATATTTTAATATTTTCTCTTGATATCGGTGATGGGTGTGTTTCTTGTGCAGTTACAGGTGCCTTCAATGTGAACAGTGATTACTGTTGACCGATTCTAGGAGTTTTATTTTATGTCTTTTTCAGACTCGATAAATAAACGAAAAAGGAATCCCCTGGAGTCATCTTTCAGCTCTTTTCTGACTCTCGAAAATTGAAAAGATTGTTGAGTACTTGTCGTTTTGAAATTGTTAAAGTAAATGAATCAACATCACCTCAGTATACATTTACCTCTTTTTCGGGCTGAGATTGACTATTTATGAAAAAGGTTGGTCGACATGGTCAAAAGATTCCCTCAAATATTGTTTTCTACCTTTTTGGATTCGACGGAAAAATTATGAAAAGGGACATGATGGAGTTTTCTTTTCCATGTGTTTTTAAAACTCTATAAATATGAAAAAGATACTGAGCTATTCTTATGTCGGGCTCCTTACAAATTTGTGATGAAAGAATCATCACCACGATGAGACTGAGCTTCTCCTTCCTTGGGCTCATAAAACCTATTAGGATGGATTCATTCAAAGAATGAACTTACATGACAAGCATCTACTATCCCCTTCAAATTTGTGACAAAAATAATTGGGGTACTTGATAGAAATAGCGGGGAAAAATGAAGATGCGACATCCTTTGTATAGGCAACATGTCTCTTTTGAACATGACACTCTTCTGCTCTCTTGTCAGGTTTTTGATATCCTCATTCAGTCACTTGTCCTCCTAGGTTTGGGTGATCCATTTACCTCTCATATGAATATTCCACATTTTCATCATGATCTTTAGTCCCATGTTGAATCATATGCTACCACACCCCAGAGTCATGTCACCAATATGTTCAAGAGAAGTCCAATCTGTAGTTCTTTACCTATACATTGCTTGAGTCATTTCTATAGTCCTAAATATTATTCCAATTTATTCCTTGTTTCATGTTGATGGTGGGGGATCCATCGTTGCCCTCCTTCGATGGGTCACTTCCTGTCGACTTAAGCTCATTATCCAAGAAGATGACTTAGGAACTCCCTTTTAGTACCTTAGAGTTGGCATGCCCTATTGGCTAGTTCTTCACATCCAATGACATGTCTTAGTTATTGGCTTTTTATAAGGTGATTCCATGAGTGTTCGACATCAACTTCATTATCACATTCATGGATTTTATTATTGTACCTTGAGAGCCATTGTCATTATTGGTGGTTTCTTTCGTATCAGATTAACAGTCCACATCATTAGTCGGTAATCAGGTGGTTTATTTTTTGATGCATGCTTCCATTGAGTGTTTTGGTTTCATGTTTTAAGTTTTCTTCATGAAACTATTTTTAGTAAAAAAACACATAAAATTCATGCTTCTACTTGCTAATTTGGAGTACAACCTCAAGCACATTTTTATATTATGATGAGGGGAATTAGCATAGCATCACTAATTTTCCCCAATTCAGATCAAGTTGGTATCATAGCTATGGTTTTTTCTTTGTGCAAGGAGGAATTGACTGTTGTTTGCAAGTAAATGTGTTTTGAAGCTTATTGAGGAGAAGGTTTTGGAAAGGAGAGCAAGATTATTTCAATCTCTACCAGCAAGTTCTACCTCAAATTGTAGTAGAAGCTTCAACAAAAGAATGATCTAAGGAGGAGAGTTTACAAGAATGTCAGAGGATGTGAAGGCTTTTAGAAAGGCTTCCTTAGACATGGTAGAAATGGTGAAAGTCCTCTATGAAGAGAGGAATACCAATTTGCAAGGTGAAGGATCTAGACCTCCAAGAGGAGAATTTTCTCTAAGGGAAGAAGGTAACAAGAATGGTGATAAACCACCATCTTCTACACAGTCTTCATACTTTTATACAACTATTATGCAAGATGCTAGTGTAGAAAGTCCTCTAGAGAAGGAAGATGGACAAATTTGTACCTTCTTTCCACTTGATGTGGAAAATGAGTTTCAATCAGCACCCAAGTTCAAGGAGCTGAAAGAAGAGAGCCTAAGGGTATAAGAGGATACATCTCGAATTAAAATGGAATTCGAAAGCATCTTCATATGCCAATCAAAGGATGCATGAAATGGTAAGAATTTACGTGCTTATTCCTTATGCGAAAGTATTGAAATAAATTCATTTCGGTCTCTGAAAAACACAATAAGGCATTGGATCCAAACTCTGGACGAAAATGAGTTACAAGGGAGGAGGCCCTGGAGTAAATTAGAAGGGCAGTAAAAATCCAATTGCAACCAAAGAGAGGCCTAAATACGAAGGTTTAGGCTATGTCACCAAAGAAGAATGCTCTTCTATCGATGGTTCATGGATTGTGTGTTCCTATTGCCGTAAGGGAGGACACGGGGAGGCAAGATGTTGGAGTCTTCACCTAGAACTGGTTCCTGCATGGTTCCTCAAATGTAAGGAGGATTCGAATGGGAAAAAATCTCCAAAGAGAGATGAAAATGTTTAGAAAGAAAGGAAGCATAGTTATTTGAACCATGTTAGTTCCTCACGCAGGCGACGTAAGCCAAAGTACAAAAGACAGAGGTATAACTATTCTGTTAATTCGAAAAATGTTAATTCAAATGTTGTTAAAGCAAATTCTTTTCATGGTGGAAAACAAAACGCAGATTTGAATAACGTGTTAAGGAAAATGTTTCCATGCACCTTTTTCTTTTCATCTAACCATTGTGTAGATAAGTGCAATAAGAGGACAGCAATCATCGATAAGATGTCTATGTATATTGGAATTGAGACTGGAAGGAGAAAATCCCATCCAAAGATAAAGGCAAGTGAGCCGAGAGGAGCTCAAAATAATTTATGTACTCACTGCAATATCAATGGGAATTGGGTCGAGAAATGTTGGAAATTGTTTCCACATCTTCATCTTGGTAAGGGCAAGTAGATCATGCAAGCACCAAAAGAGGAAGTGACAACATAAAAAGTGGAACAAGACACAACCATCCTTAAACAACTTCAGAAGAAGAGAAAGTTCAAATAGAGGGTTCATTCACCTGGCTGGGTAAGAAATGGGAAGACTATTTATCCAGCTGAAGTCTGTAAGTTTATGTTTTGCACTAGTTTAATATCCCCATAGTTGGGTAATTTGTAAAAGTGATGTTCATAAATAAATCACTTATATGCAACAATGTTTTTATTTAAGCATTAAAATGCTAGTTTCGAACTTGATAGTATATTTGAATGGAGAAATTTGGGATTCAATTTCATTCCATTTTGTAAAAAGCATTTTAAGGTTGTTGTATGAGTAGTTGCAACACATTTAGTATGTTCCAAATGTGTGTAGCACTTGAGGTATACGAGTATTCACTATGTGAAGCCTGTTTTGGGTTCATTTGAAAAATTCTTTTAGGATCTTATCCTTGATAAGTATTTTGCAAATAATATTCTTGGAATTATTCTTGGGAAGGATGTCGTTGTGGATGGCCATAGTGACATGGATAGGTCAAGAAGAACATAAGACTTGAATCTTTTGTCGCATAACAAAACATGTGGTTTGCAAGATATTGTATTACAGGTTTGTAGGGGATGCACATTGTGTCATCTCATCCCTTATGGGTCTAAATAGCAAAGGTGAAGGAGAAGGAAGAATGACATGTAGGATACTTGAGGTGCAGAAAAAGTACAGAGCAATTTCAAATTAATTAATGCTTTTGGAGACCAAAACATTTTTAGTGGGGAAGAGTGATTAGGAGCTTGATATTTGTCAAAATTTCGAAGTGTCATAATTTTGATAGGTTTAGCGTCATACTGAAGAGCTCGTCATTCTGAATCCAATGGTGTGAATGAAACTCAAATTTGAGATTGTATGTAGAAGTTAGAGATGGTCAAAGTTCAAGGTTGACTTGATGACATGGCAGGATTGGGATGATGTGGCAAAGGACCTAGCCAATCAGGAGGCACCAAGTGGCAGCTTGGCCATTACAAATCACAAATCATAGTGGTAGATAGGTCAGGTTAAAGAATCGACCCCCAACACAATGCAGGTTGTGATGTGATGCAATCACGATCGCACATCGCAGGTTAATGGTAATCGACCCCTAGTTCAAGTATGGAGTTACAATGCAATGTGATCACATATCATAATCACATCAGTGACAATAACTGGCTCTGACCCCAACAAGAATTTGGTTGCAATGCAATATCGACTGAAGTTGTGATGCGGTATAATCGCAAATGCATATTGACGAAAGGGAACAAAATATGTATCAGAAAGGAAAGGTTTGCAATGCGATGCGATTGCATATCACAATTTCACAGCGTAATCTCATCGGTGACAAGAATTGGCCTCAGCCCCAGTAGGGTATGGATTTGTGATGCGATGCGATTGCATATCACAATCACATTGGCCACAAGTTATCAGCCCCAGTCCAGGCATGGATTAAGTTTTGATGTGATAACACTGATTACGATGAGCAAGATGCTCCAGACACGATATTTGTCCATAACTGTAGTTAATAATCCCAGCATGTCCATTATATCGCTAGTTCGCATGTTTTCATGCGTTAAGTCATGTGTTAAGGATATCTCCTAGAAAAGACCAATTGTGATGGTCGACAGAAAACGGAATTGTAACCTTAAACACCGGACCCTGCACTCTGCGTGTGATCACTCAGCCCTAACTGCAAGATATGTAGGTTTGATGGTGGAACTACTAGTTTTGTCTACAGTTAATGAATTTAATTGGTAGTAAGCCAGCTTTGGAGGAGGAAATTATGGTGAGACTAGTAGAAGTCATAACTAAGGCAATTTTTGACCAAATGGGATGCAAAAAGAGGCTAGATAGACCTAGATAACCCTTTTTGGGCATTATGAACTCCTTGGAACAGGTTTCAGGATGAAAGGAGCACTTCTATATAGGATTTTTGGAAAGTAAAGCCTATGGGTGCCTTTGTAAACCAGAGTGTTGATTTAGTTTATGGAGGAGTTCCAAGACGGAGATAATCTTGTAGGGGTATTCTAGCCTCCATATGTTTTCTGTAGTAGCCATTACATTAGTGTTGTAGTTGTATTTCTTATTTTTTCTATATGTGTATGGAGAAAGAGACTTGTTTAAGTACTTCAAGTGGATTACTGTACTTTTTTATGATCTTGGAAGTTGGAGTACGAGGTATTGATTTGAGAGCCCTTATCTTGCTGATTGTTTCATGACTAACTATAGGTTGTCATATGTTTAGAGTGATAATTCTTTGTGGAAGAATATTTCCTTGAAGGGGAAACAAGCCATTCTTTTTGTCAGCACATTTATGTACTATTTATCTAAATAATTGTGAGCATAATGAGAAGGGGTCATGCCTTTAGAGCTGATCCAAGGAGATGTAGCCCAGGAGGGGTGAACTCCTTTATCAATGGTTGGTGTATTATTGTTTGATGCATGCTTAAATTGAGTATTTTGGTTTTGTGTTTTAAGTTTTCTTCATGAAACTATTTTTAAGCAAAAACACATAAAATTCATGCTTTTACTTGCTAATTTGGAGTACAACCTCAAGCACGTTCTTATATTTTGATGATGGGAATTAGCATAGAATTACTAATCTACCGCAGTTTAGATTAGGTAGTCACCCTTTGCTATTGATGTCAAAGGGGAAGAAGAATCAAGGGAAGAAGTTCAGATGCATGTATTTAGGGGTATAATTGATCACATGGGGAGTACATATGTTTCTAGGAATGACAAATGGGGATATTGTAGAAAATTGGTTTTCATTGATGTCAACCCAAGCATCACCAAAATAAGCCCCGCTTTCGTTGATCAAAATGACAAGGAAAATCAAGTTTCTTGAGCTCAAGACCATCATCGTTTAATTCTCCTAATCATGTCAATTCCAACAGTAGGTAGCACATATCCTAATTCCTCATGGTCTAGGAGTTATGCCTCTTTCAATATTTGAGCCACATTTTTGGTCAAGGGACCCCAAAGGAGGTGTTACAAGTAATTTTATATTATAAAAGAAAATTAAATTAAAAAGGGGCATATACTATTCTAGTTAAAATTCATGTAAAAGGAATAAGTCAAAGGAAAATCAATTGCCTAAGTCATCCATCAATGTTAAATTTTGAAATTAAAATGCAAAAGTATCCAAATTAAAGCTAGCCTAAAATAATGTGGGGATTTTGGCTCCAATTTTAAATTTGAAATTAAAAGTTTCCTCTCCTTTGATCAAGTCGGCTAGCCCCCTCTAAAATGGTCCATGACCTCTATATATCTCACTTTTTTTTCCTTCCATGGCATGATTGAGCATGATTAAGTTGATATATTCCCTTTGTGAATTTATAACCTTGAGTAGTCACACATAGCAAAAGATAGGTCATGTTTTTGGGAGTAATAATGCTAATTTCTCCATGATTCTCTCTGATATTTTTGGCCCATTTTAGGGAAAAATTGGTGAAAGTATATAGATTGAGCCTTAACATTTTGATCAAATTTTTTGTGTAGATTTGTTGACTAAATCAGGGTACATTTGCCATTGGCCTACTTAACCTTTTTGTTTAGAAATCTACAAGAAATTTCTGAAGCTATTTCCACGGGATAACATCAATACTTCAATGAATATACACCCTTCTTCTCCATGGCATCTATTTGGTCTAGTTTTGTGACATGTAGATTAAATTTAAGATGTCTCTTTGTTATAGATATGTTGACGATGCTGGAAATCCATACACCAAGGGGTCTCCCTGATGTGAAGTCCCAATTAGAGCTCACACCATTTCAAGTAGGAGCCCCATCCAGAATATCGACCCATTTTCCATATATCTTAAAGATTTGCCTTGGCTCTAACTTCCGCCAAGAGAGAGGAGTGCATGGTGCCTTAGAAAAGAAAGGGGCTTGTGCCTGGTGAGTGTTTGATCGTATGTGTGTCAAATTTCTTTCATTGTGGAGGGGAGGAAAAGTGAACCTCTAAGAGAGAGATAGTAGTATCACCCTAGTAGAGACACACATGAACAATAAAATGTTGAAAAGTGTAACTAGGCTCGGTCTTCATAATGACATGTAATTATGATTTTACGTAATGAGATGTAAAGAAGAAAAAAAAAATATTGTATTTACTTTCTTCATGGGTTTCATGATAAAGAGATTTTGTTTTTGATTCAAGGCTCCCATTGAGAGTCGTTATGAATTATTTCTCATCTAGTCATAAAATGATAGTGTCATTGTCATGTAATGAAGTCATGTTACACTTTGTAAAAGGTCAAACTTGTCTAGGTAAAGTATCCTCTAAGACCTTGTCACTTATCCTCTTCAAGTTGACCTACAACAATGGAAGGACTTGCTAAAAGAAGTCGGCTTAACCACTAGTGATCTTGTTGGCCTAAATGACATGTGTTGAGGTGTATATATAGCCACACTAAGCCTCACTTAGAGGCAAGCAACTCGAAAAGCATTCGGTCTAGTAGAAAATGCGAAGAAGAGGTCAAACAAAAGTGCGAAGAAGAGCTCAAGTAGAAGCATGAAGAGGAGGCTCCAAGCAGAAGTGCGAAGAATGGATAACAAAGGAAGGATTCTTCTGGTACAAACAAAGAAGAGTTTCTTCTAGGCCAGTGAAGGAGAGATTTTCTAGGTTAGCGAAGGAGAGTTTCTTCTGGGGTCAACGAAGGAGAAGTTTCTTCTAGAGGTAGCAAAGAAAGGATTCTTCTAGGGTCAACAAAGGAAGGGTTCTTTTAGGGTACTTGTTCTGGGTGCCCGAGCTAGAGACTAGATACCGAGATTCTCTAGGGGAAGCCAAGAAGAAGCAATGTGAAGGGTAGAGACCGAGTTTCTCTAGAGGAGGCCGAGCAGAGAAGTTTGAGATCAATAAAGCAGTTGAGGAAGGGAAGAGGTAGAGCATCAAGTTTAGTGACAAGGTTCTTGGGAGGATGCTAGAGTCAAGGGTCTTTGTCATGGTCTTGGTAGTCATCAATGGAAGATCTAGAAGAATAATTTTGATTGGGGTTTCCTCTCAAGAGGTGAGAAGTTTTGGCCCTGGCTGTCAATCCTACATACGGTGTCACTTGTATTTTATTATGCATATTGGTAATCTTCTTGATGAAAAGAAAACAATAATAACATAACGAAGAAAACACTATAAGATAAGAAGTAAAATTATATCATAAGAAATTATTGAGCAAACAAATCTTTTAACTATTCATGCCTTAGATTTATCAACATGGTTTCAGAACTTAGGCGTTGAAGTCAAGAAGGGGCATTCAATCAAGAAGACATAAAATAAAGATTGTAGCAGATTAAGGGGATACCAAGGTTAAGATCCTCAAAACCCTAGATCAAAGAAATCTACACCAGCAAGAGTCTTGAAACCATCTTCAAGAAAGGAGGAAGACTAAAACATTCAATAAGGATCGTGAATCAAGGTCTCCCATATCAATATCTCAAGAAGAAAATCCTCTATCAAAATAAAGATTAAGGAGGATGCAAATATCGATTTTTCAAGTAAGTCTATGACTATATATGGTAATAACAAAATGTCTTTTTGGAAGGAAAGCCATAAATTTGTTGGGGCTACAAATTACCTTGCTTGGAAAAAAAGGACAGACCTAAATCTTATTGAGAATGAGGTCATGGATCACATGAAGGGGTCGATAATCCAACCTGTAAAGGAAAATAATCAAGCACATGCTAGATTCATGAAGGGAGAAGTGAGAGTTGAGAGGATTCTTATAGAATCTATAAAATACTCTCTAATCCCATATGTATCAAATTTTGAAGGCTACAAAAGCTATATATGAAAAATTGGTAGAGTTGTTTTTCTTAAGTACTAAAGGAGAATTAATATCTTTAAGGAAAGAACTCTACAAACTAAATATGTCCAAGGAAGATGGAATAACCTCATACTTCATGAGAATATCATAAATTCAAGATCAACTATAAGAGTTGGGAGAAGTCATATATGATAGAGAGATGATCACAATGGTACTAAATGCACTATTGGAAGAACGGGGTAACTTCACTTCAAGTTTATATGGGAATAAAGAGACTACTCCATTTCAAGATCTATGGTTTCTTTGTAAGATCAAAGAAACTAGACTGAAAGCAAAAGTTGGTGTAGGAGAAAATGAGTAGAATCAAACATATGCTATTATGACAAGAATTAAAGGGAAATTTGGAAAGTTTGGTCCTCAAAAGGAAAGGAAGATCATGGCTAAGTTAAGATGCTATGGTTGTCAGGAACTTGGGCACTATAAAAGAGATTTTTCTATACGTAATAAGGACAAGAGGGATAGGGAAGAAGCCCATATTATTGAGGAAGTGAAAGAACCTGAGACAAATAAGATTAAGTAGGAAGAATTAAAAGATCTATACTATGACTGAGATGATTTTATTCACTAGAAGGTACTTTCCACTTGTAATTTATAGATAGGAAGCAATGTAAATAAGATGGGATGCATCAAATTAGAAAATAACATCATGATATAAGAATTAGAAGTAAGATCTCTTGACATGAGAAGAAGAAAGAATGTCTAGAATAAATTATATTAATTACAAAGAATAAGGGCTCTTGGAAACCTCATTTAAATCTCAAATAATACTTATAAGAAAGAAGTAGAGATTGTCACCAACTAGGATCATCATACAATAGTTAATAAGGAAACATATGTTGGGTGATAAAGACCCTCAAGTTTCTCTTATGGAATCCTTATCAAAGGATTCACCAATCTAGAAAAAACAAGTGTTTCATCAGGAATTCCAACTGTTGGCTTATTGGGCCCTGAACTATGTTCGATAGAGTTTTTAGCCAAAAAAATCTCGTACTTCCGGCCTTTTCGGCAACAATCCATGGAGCGCGGACTAAAGTCTCACCCGAGGTAGTAGGGGAGGGTGTTGGAACTAGGTTTCCACACCCTAGGGATGTCTTGATGAGGTCTGGAGATTTTGCAACCCGATCTACACACTTCTAGTATTCCGTGCAGTAGTTTGGCCTTCAGAAAGATCCACAAGGAGGAGTTTCTTAGGTCTTTAGCCTTATTACTGTTATTATAGATCTGACTTATTCCTTACAGCCTTTAAGTAAACATTTAACATTTAAACCCAGTGTGCATAGTCATAAATAGTAACATTAGTCATAAAATCATAACATGAGCATAAACATTCAGATTTGAGATTAGATACACAGTAATTCAAAAACACTTATCTTTATTAATTCTTCCTCTTCGTACAATACAATTCCACCTTGTACACTCAGCTACAGGGGTCCATGCACACAGCTGCAGACTCTACCAGGCCTCTGCACACACAGTTGCGGAGCCTCTTCTACCCTCTAGTACCCTTGACTTGGACATATAGACTCAAAGCACTTTCACTTTCACCAACCCATACATCAAGCTCTCATCCCCAAAGCTTTCTTCTAATCCTAGATCCTTGCTCTATTTATACATTCCCATGGTCCACAGACCATGGGCAAGCCAACACATTCTAGATTAATCTATAAATTTTAGGGTGGACTACCCTTGGACTTAACCCATTACAATTCGCACTTCACATAACTTTTACCATACTTTTACTCAAAATTGTGGGCTTCAGCCCCAAAACTGTTACGTGGGGAATCCACTGCCCAACAAGCCTCCAACACAATCATCGCGACTCGTCCTGAGTCACTTAGTTGGTACCGTGATCTTTTCACAGAGGTGATTCAACAACTTATGTGCTTCACTTACCTCTGTAACACATTCGTCTGCCATCTTTTGTACTTGTTGCGCATGAGCCTTTGACACATCCTTATGCTCCACTTGCTTGTCGGAGTGCATATACTACGTGTAGATGGGCTATATTTCCCTCAATATTGGCAGTGACCACAAATGCCTTACCAAGCCATGGTTGAATGTGCTCCTTAAGGACCGCTTCTTTTTGACGTGCCGCGTCGACTTGTGTTTTGAGTGCCTGGGCCTCCCTCATTTTATCCAATCCCTGAGTAACGGAAACTATTTGCGCAGTCCCCCAGACATTATCATAGGCTTGCTATAGTTCCTGTGCTTCGGTCTCTAACTGTTGAAATGTTGGATCTTCCTATAGTGCACTGACCATGCTAAAGGATTGATCTAGCAAGTCGATACACACCTGACTGGAATGAGCTATTGCTTCCCACCAGGATTGGATGACACATTACCGTTGCTCTCTAACTTCTGGTGATGTAGAAGGTTGCACCTTGAGTCTTAGTTCAGCCATCTGTAAGTTGAGGTGACATCAAATTAATGGCCTAACAAGAGGATGGTGTGTTTTGTAAGTGTTGGTAAAAGAAGCATTGGACATGTTGATTTCATCCCCATTTGGTCCCAAAGGTAATGGAAACACTCTACTCTCTCTCTTTCTTAAATAAAGAAGTAGGTGGTTATCAAAGCAATGGCCTGATGAGAAGATGGAGTCTTTTGTAAGTATTGGTAAAAGAAGAATTGGACATGTTGAGTACATCCCCATTGGGTCCCAAAGGTAATGGAAACACTCTACTCTCTCTCTTTATCTCTCTCTCTCTCTCTCTCTCTATCTCTCTCTCACATGTTAAATTTATGGATATCTTAGCTATAAATTTTGAGGGAGGAAGTACCTAGATAGTTACCCCAAGTTAATTTTAAAGGTGAGAATGTTAGGTTATGCTTGAATTAGTGCATGATTCATTGTGTTGAGCCCTTTTTAAGGTCAAAAGTGGGAGTTGACATGTTATGTATAATGCTACCAAGGCATCATATACTGTCCAAGTCATTGTTGTTTATAGTGCTACCAAGGCATTAGAACTTCTTGGAGTAAATAAAGAAGTAGATGAACATCAAAGTAATGGTCTAATGAGAGGATGGTAGCTTTGTAAATGTTGGTAAAAGAAGCCTTGGACATGTTGATTTCATCCCCATTGGGTCCCAAAGGTAATGGAAACACTATACTCTCTCTCTCTCTCCCCCTCCCTCTCTCTTTATCCCTATCTCTCCCCCTCTCTCTCTCCCTCT